>MU389745.1:451688-500832 GCA_022578765.1 Xylaria sp. FL0933
GCCCCCCGCCCCCCCCCCCCCCCCCCCCCCCCCCCCCGCCCCCCCCCCCCCCCCCCCCCCGACCCCCCCCCCCCCCCCCCCCCCCCCCCCCCCCCCCCCCCCCCCCCCTCCCCCCCCCCCCCCCCCCCCCCCCCCCCCCCCCCCGAGCCATTTCGGAGGGCTACTTCTACTGGGAGATCGGGGCTGCCGAGGAGCAGCGTCTAAGCGCTCTTCTCGACGTCGACTTCCGCTCTCTCGACGTCCCAGGTACCTTCGTTAGCATTCCAAAGCGGAATTGCCGGGGATGTGGGAAGCTGTCCGGGGCTTGACGACTTTGCGGCAACTGCTCTTTCTGGCGGCATTCACAGCAAAGAGTTCATGACGAGAGCCCTGTGCGCTGAAGACATGCCCAACAACCCGAAGCCGCATAACCTTATCTGCGCTGTTCGCGGCGACTCTAACCCGGATCCCGAAGTCGAATAGCCTAAATGGAAGAAGGGGACTTGAAAGCTTAATAGAAGCTAGAACCAGGATTCTCGCGATATGCTTGCGAGGTGGGTGCGGGAGCGCCTGGGTAGCGGAGATGTTGAATCTCGGTGGTTCTTTAGAACTGGCTAGGGCAGATAACGTGTGGTGTGCAAATACAAAGATTGAATACTACATAAGCACCAAGCCTTGGCCAGTCACTCCTTGAAGTTGGATTTCGCGTATTTTCACTAGCTGAGAGGCTCTTTATAATTACCAGTTATGGGATGCTCTGTATTGGTGTTGTTCTAATAATCCCACGACTAATAAAATGTTCTACTCACTGGTTTCCCACTATAACTCACCAAATTTGGAACAAGATAAAACAACCACTTAATGGCCTAAGAATATAAAATATAGTAGTATTATGTATTATACCTGACCAGTGGATTGACCCTAATCGGACACGGCGTTAAGTGGAGAACGGGGGTGTTCGTGCGGTGGCAGGGTGGGTAGCGGGGCCGGGTAGTGGGGCACGTGGCAACCTAGCAGAAAAAAAGAAAGTGCCCCTCCATCGACCCTGGCGAGCCTGGATCGCATATCACATCCCACCTCACTCACGTCTCCGATGGTCGCATGTCTCCCTGCACCATCACAACTGTAAAAGAGTCACCACTCCTGCAATCCAACAGCCACCACCGCGGCCACTGCAATCATCGTGCAACCACGGCAACCGCCCAACACAGTTCTTGTGACTCACCTGGTTGTCTATAAACATTTGTTCTGTGGCACGCTGAAGCTGTTCCTCTATTTCTTCTTTTCTCCCTCTTCATAAGAGGCTCTTCTCTTTCCCACTCCTCCCACCTATTCAACATACGACCGGATCTCATTTACAGACAGACAGCATGGACCATCTGAAACAGACCTTCAAGCGCTGCAAGGCCGAGAACAGGGTACGATGGGCTGGCTATAAAATATGTTCAATCTCGTCATCGCTAATGCAAATGTATCGTATAGGCTGCCCTGGTGACCTATGTCACTGCCGGCTTCCCTAGGCCTGAGCTCATGCCCGACATCTTGCTCGGCATGCAGAAGGGTGGTGCTGGTATGTGACGAATGAAATTGATGCACGGCCAATTGCCAATTGGACATGACTGACGGTGCGGAACAGACGTCATTGAGCTGGGTATTCCCTTCACAGACCCAATCGCCGATGGACCGACCATTCAGACCTCCAACACGGTCGCCCTCTCACACGGTGTTACCATTGAATCTACACTCCAGATGGTCAAGGACGCGCGCGCACAAGGATTGACCGTCCCCGTGCTGCTGATGGGCTACTATAATCCCCTACTTCGCTATGGCGAGGAGGCTCTGTTGGACGACTGCAAGACCGCCGGGGTCAACGGCTTCATCATCTGTGACCTGCCTCCTGAGGAGGCCGTCTCCTTCCGTAAGTTCTGTAGTCGTGGCAGCCTGTCGTACGTTCCCTTGATTGCTCCGGCCACGTCAGACGCCCGCATGAAGCTGCTGTGCGCTCTTGCCGACTCCTTTATATACGTCGTCTCACGCCAGGGTGTGACTGGTGCCTTGGGTACGCTCAATGCCAACCTCCCCAACCTGGTCGAGCGTGTGAAGAAGTATAGTGGCGACAAACCTGCCGCTGTCGGCTTCGGTGTCTCGACTCGCGAGCATTTCCAGTCCGTCGCTTCTATTGCCGACGGCGTCGTTATTGGTTCCCAGATCGTCACGGTCCTTCAGAAAGCCGAGGACGGCAAGCACGCTGAGGCTGCGCGGGAGTACTGTGCCTACGTTACGGGACGGATCGGCGAGCCCGAGGTCACACGAGAAGTGGGTGTCGTCGAGGCCATTGGCGCCGCCAAAGAGCCAAGTGGTGAGGACGTCACCGTGAATGGTACAATTACCGAAGAAGATGATGCTGCGCTGGTCGCAAAACTCGCTGCTCTCCACGGCAAGATACCAGACCGGTTCGGTGAATTTGGTGGCCAGTATGTGCCCGAAGCGCTCATGGACTGTCTGATCGAGCTCGAAGACGGCTTCAACGCCATAAAAGATGATCCGAAATTTTGGGAGGAGTACAGATCATACTATCCCTGGATGGGACGGCCGGGGCACCTACAGTACGCTGAACGGCTGACAGAACACGCTGGGGGTGCCAAGATTTGGTTGAAGAGAGAGGATCTCAACCACACTGGTTCTCACAAGATCAACAATGCTCTCGGTCAACTGCTTCTTGCCAGGAGGCTGGGTAAAAAGAAGATCATTGCCGAGACAGGAGCAGGACAGCACGGTGTAGCGACAGCCACTGTCTGTGCTAAGTTTGGTATGGAGTGTACCGTCTTCATGGGTGCCGTGAGTTGCCTTTCTTCTAATTATCACCTATACCTGATGATCCCAGTATTACTAACAGCTCCTTGCAGGAAGACGTAAGACGACAGGCACTCAACGTGTTCCGCATGCGACTCCTCGGTGCCAAGGTTATTGCCGTCGAGTGTGGTAGCAAGACGCTTCGAGATGCTGTCAACGAGGCATTAAGATACTGGGTTATGCACCTCGAAGATACACATTACATCATTGGGTCGGCCATTGGTCCTCATCCCTTCCCGACCATTGTCAGGACATTCCAATCCGTTATTGGTAACGAGACAAAAGCGCAAATGATGGAGAAGTGCGGGAAGCTCCCCGATGCCGTCGTCGCTTGTGTCGGAGGTGGCAGTAATGCGGTCGGCATGTTCTACCCGTTCGCGAATGACCCGAGCGTGAAACTTCTAGGTGTTGAAGCCGGCGGTGACGGTGTAGACACGGCGCGCCACTCGGCAACCCTGACGGCTGGCTCCAAGGGTGTTTTGCATGGTGTCCGGACCTACGTCCTCCAGAACGAGCACGGCCAGATCACCGACACGCACTCGGTATCAGCGGGTCTTGACTACCCTGGTGTAGGACCCGAACTATCGTCCTGGAAGGACAACGAGCGTGCCAAGTTCGTCGCAGCCACGGATGCGGAGGCGTTCACGGGCTTCCGGCTGATGAGTCAGCTCGAGGGCATCATCCCGGCGCTCGAGTCGGCGCACGGTATCTACGGCGCCATCGAGCTGGCCAAGACGATGAAGAAGGACGAGGACGTCGTCATCTGTCTCAGTGGACGCGGTGACAAGGACGTGCAGAGCGTGGCGGACGAGCTGCCCAAGCTGGGTCCCCAGATCGGATGGGACCTTCGGTTTTAGAAGGACATGTATATATGACTGTTTAGAGATAATGCGATCCAAAACACAGGAGTTGGGGTATGGAAAGAGAACATTAGAACCTACAAGATAGGTTTATATCATTGTATATATGAAGACGAGAAATCTGCTGTTTAGCAATTGATATGGTCCGGCGGCCGCATCTTAGGTACTTTGCATCAGGATAATTTGTAGTACAATTCTAGACCTCGGTGGTATATACGTGTATAATACAGTGATGATCTAATATGGCTGATGATCTGCCTTCTAAAAGTTGAGACAGATAAAAGACCCCATTTTCGATCATGCCGTCCTGGTCATTTTAGACGGTCACTATACCGCCGGCTCATACCTCTCTCTGCGCTATCCCTTTGGTAACTCGGGGAATCAGCCTGCTCATTCAGGTTTCTGCACCGGCCGAGCCGCATCCCGATCCCCTTCAACACGAACCGTATCAGCAGCTTCAGCAGCCGGGTCCCCAATAACAAACTCCTCGTCCCGCTCCAACATGGCATCGACTTCATCCAGCACAGTTTCGGGCGTCAACCCCTCCGAAGCCAACTCGGCAGGGAACCCTGCCGCAGCATCAACAGCACCACCAGCAGCAGTATCACCGGCAGTAGTACTAGTCTTAGCCGGAAGCCCCAGCACCTCCCTCTCCGCCGCAAAACGCGCCTGCACAGCGGGCGTCTGCATGATCTTCCACCGCAACGCCCATCCCGCGGGTCCGAGCTCCTTTATGCGCTTCGCCTTGGATCCTAACAAGTAAGCATCAATACCCCCCAAGCGATCGATCGTGTGTAAAACGCTGGCCGTCATGCGCGTGCGGATGAACGCGTTTAAAGCGGGAGACCAGAGACGCTTTGTGTGTCGGTTGGGGAGCCAGGTCGTGCGCGATTTGTTGCCGTATTTGGACGCGACGACGTTGCCGAAGCGGATTTTGCTGCGCCCGTAGAGGCCGGCGTTGCGCTGTTTGTAGGTTTGGAAGGGCCCGTAGGGATAGTCTGGGACAAGGTCTTTGGGCACGGTCAGGTGAGAGGGGGTTTGCCGGGATTGTGGGGGGGTTGTGCTGAAGGTGCGGAGGGAGGATGGTGGTGGTGGTGACAGGAATATTCGGTGTAGGCACCGGAGGGGTGCTATCGTGGATTGTGTCGTCGCCATGGTTTTCGTGGTTTTCTTCTTCTTCCTCTTTCTTTTCTCCCCTTCCCTTCTTTATGAGAATTTAAAAAATACCCCTGCCAATTATAGAGATGGCCGTCAGCTGAGATGGCCCATTGGCTTATATAGACCTGTAGTTTGCTTTGACTACGGCGTCGACGTTCGGTTTGTGGTGCGGCTTTGGTTAGATCGAGGTTTGGATTGGATCCAGAAAATGACCCGAAGCTTTCTGTCGAGGTCGGCACCAGCTGCAGAGCAGGTGAAAGGACCATGGGGCTAAACCACGGCCGGATTAACTGGGTAGCGGAAGGTACGTACCGATGCAGCTACCTACTGCACAGTGCGACGTCAGGTGACAGCGCTCCGCTTTCGCGGTAGGCTGAGAAGAGGCCCCACTCTACCGACGCAAGCTAACCGAGTACGTGTATAGCGTAGATTGACCCTTGCAGTAGTGGGGTGTATTGATATCCCCCTGTTTACTTACCGTTGAAGTTCAATTGGGAAGTAAATATTTATATACGATGACTTCACTGCTTTAAGTAGATATAGAGCTTGTTAAATTCCAACACCATCCTAACACAATACTCCTCTATTTGGTCAACATGCTACCGCCAGTGGACGATTCCGTCTTGAAGAACAATCCGCGATTTGAGAAACTGTACAACACCATCACGACCTCGATACTCAACCCAGATGGCTCTACGAAGACCGACCCGTCGGCCAAACAGCGTGATGCTGTGTGTCAGGTATATCTTCATACTTCCCTCTTCCTCCTTTTCTCTTTGAATTAAGTCAATGGGTTAGTAACTAACGGCATCTTGTGCCCCTTGCACCAGGAACTCCATGCATACCGCCTAAAAGCAGCCAGAATCCATCTCCTCCGCACCGCCATTTCAACCGCCATCCCAAATCAAACAACACAATCCCAACCAGCCAAACAAGAAGCCGGCACAGAACAGCAGAAACATCAAAGTCAATACCAACATAAACGCTCCAAATCTCGCCTACAACCGCAACCACAAGCCCAGACAAAACAGACAACAACACCCGCATTACCCCCCGACCTCGCTCAACTCCTCCTCTTAATCCCCGCCTTCCTAAACAACGCCTCGACACTCCAACCCTCATCTCTCTCCCTCCTCCTCACATCCCCACCCTTCACCGAACTACCCACTCTATTCCCAGATCTCACAGCCCTCGTCTCAGCGCGTCTAACGTCCCAAGCAAAAACGCTCGCGCGCGTGCTAAGTCCCAGCACGAACCCGTCTTACATCCACCGCGTGATCCCCTCGCTGCCTTCAATAGCAAATACCCTAATCTCGGACCTCGCGACTTCGAAAACCGCTCTTTCCCGCGCTAGACTAGTCGCTACGTCTTCCCTGACGGAGTACCTCGGTCAGCATACGGAGGCACTTACCCTCGTGCTCCGCGCCCTCGAAGCTAAACACGACCTCGTGGCTACCTCCTCTGAGCTCCGCGCAGCCCAAGCATACCAGGAAGCCCAAGCCTGGGCCATGGCCGCCGAGGCCCTTCTCTGGGAAACTCGATATCTAGCCTATCCGCCCGAGGCGCGGGCCGCGCTCCTCCATTACCGCCAACATCTTCGGGATGCTGGCCGTCGGCTCGAGGATGCCTCCCGCGTTAGAGAGGCGGAGCTGGCTGATTACGGAGTCGACGTCGATAGGCGGGATTATTCGCAGATACCTGGTGAGCGGCGGCCGCGCGGAAGGGGGAGGAGGGCGACTGTCGACGAGAATAAGGAGACTAAGATGCGGGAGATGGCGCGCGTGTGGCGCGAGATGGAGACTAGATTGAAGGAAATTCAGGGGGACCTGAGTCGCTTGCGATGATAAACTTGAATAGATGGTAGAGTGGTAGATGGACTAATGGGTGGATGGGCATTCCCCTAGAAATATAATGATATAATGGGTATTAGCAAGAACCACACTAATGCGCCAATACAAAGGAGGAGAGAGGAGTTGGAGGTATCATTCGCTGTCTATTTGATCTAACGGGCGAGGATTTTGTTTTCCTTTCCGCATCTGTCCGGCCATCTATCCGAGAGCAAGATAGAAAGGAAAGAAAGAGAAAACATCCAAGTACGTGCAAGAAAATGGAGAAATAGAACATAGCTGCCAGGCAGCGCTCTTCTACAATGCTAAATCACAGTTACCCAGGGCGGCGTGTGACCATTACACCAAAGCTATGTTCTCAACAAAGGCGTGCTTGTGGCATAGTCAGTCGTCCCGTATGATCCCATTATTTCTTTTTTCCCTTTCCTCATGGTCCCGTCAAATCGTACAGATGGTATAATGATTGGTGGTTGGTTGCATGGGTTCAATTAACCCTTGACCTTGTAGATGGCCTCGGCGAGACGGCCCACGTTTTCGCTGGTGATACCGGCCACGCTAATACGGCCGTCCTTGGTGGCGTAGACGCTGTGCTCCTTGGCCAGCTTCTCCATGGCCGCGGCGTCGAGGCCGGTGTAGGCGAACATGCCGATCTGCGACGTGATGTGGCTCCAGTCGTGCTTGCTGCCCAGCTTCTCGAGGTTCTCCTTGAGCAGGGCGCGCATAGTGATGATGCGGTCGGCCATCTCCTTGACCTCGCCGAGCCACTGCTGGTACAGGGCCGGGGTGTTGAGGATCTCCGAGGCCACGCGGGCGCCGTGGATCGGAGGGTTCGAGTACATGGGGCGCACGAGGATCTTGACCTGGGAGTCGAGACGCTTCTTCTCCTCGGCGTCGGCACCGAGGATGGAGAAGGCTCCTACACGCTCACCGTAGAGACCCTGTATATATCAATACCGTTTAGCATTCTTCTTTGTTCATAGAGAGTGGAAAGTTGATTGATGAGTAAGAGATGGAGACGATGGAGACGTACCATGTTCTTGGCGAAGCTCTGGGCCAGGCAGACCTCGTGACCCTGCTCGACGAAGTAGCGCAGAGCGAAGGCGTCCTTGTCAGTGTCACCGCTGGCGAAGCCCTGGTAGGCCATGTCGAAGAAGGAGAAGTGGCCCTGGTCCTTGACGGCCTCGCTGATCTCCTTCCACTGCTCCTGGGTGGGGTCGACGCCGGTGGGGTTGTGGGCGCAGGCGTGGAACAGGAAGATGCTGCCCTTGGGGGCGGCCTTGATGTCGGCGAGCATGCCGTCGAAGTCGAGGCCGATGGTGTTCTTGTCGTAGTAGCGGTACTGCTGGACCTTGAGGCCGGCGTCGCTGAAGACGGCCTTGTGGTTGGCCCACGAGGGGTTGGGGATGTAGATGGTCTTGTCGCCCGGGTAGAAGCGCTCGAGGAAGGCGGCGGCGATGCGCAGGGCACCGGTGCCCGAGATGGACTGCGAAACGGCCAGGCGGTCGAGGGCGGTCGAGTCCTTGCCGTAGGCGAGGATGGCGGCGGCCTTGGTGAACTCGGGCACACCGGTGATGCCGGCGTACTCCTTGTTCAGCTTGGCTTGGACGACCTTCTCCTCGGCGGCTCGGACCGAGGGGAGGACGTAAGGCTTTCCCTTGTCATCGCGGTAGGCACCGACACCTGTACACGGGCGACGTGCTTGTTTAGTCGCTTGTAGTCGAGATTGACTCATAGACATGTGTCGGGAGATATGGAGAGTGGGTGCGTTGGCAGACGAGGACGTAAATTCGACATACCGAGGTTGATCTTTTTCTCAAAGCTATCGGCCTTGAAAGCTTCAGTGATACCTAGACAGCAGCTACGTCAGACAATCTGCGTACGCAAAAGGGGAATTTGAGTTATAAGAAGCCCCGAGGGCGGGAGAGCCATTAACGGATGGGGATGCGAAAGAACATACCGAGAATGGCCTGGACACGACAAGCAATTGGTCATGCGTCAGCAATTGGCCCCCAGGCACAGACAGCGAATATTCTAGTTCGAATTGAAGGAGCATTGAAGAGGGTGGTGTTAATGATCAACTCACATCCTAAAGACGCATGACGACGGTTATGTTAGCAAATCTTTACTTCTTTCCACCTCGTCTGGTGGACACTAGCCACTAGACGTCGACAACAACGATGACGATGATAGCACAGACAACATACCGGTGGACCCTGGGGAACATTGGCCCAGGTGGACCCAGCTCTAGCAGCTTGCAAGCCGAAGGCGGAGGCCCGGCGAACAGCCCCGGCCTGGCGAGAGGCAATGCGCAATGTCGAAAACATCGTGGTGGTGACGGTGGTGTAGATAAGGGGAAAGCAGAAAACAGAAGTAGAGATAATCAATTGGGGGGAGGGGGGAGAAGGGGGTTAAGAGAAGTTGGGATGAACGCTGAAGATTTGTATGTATGGGTATGTAGGTGTGTGTGGTGATGATGGATGACACAGCATGAAGTGGGTATAGCGTCGTCCGCTGCAGCTAGCTATTGCTGCTGCAAAATGCTACCCTAAGTGGTAAAAAAAAAAGCTAAAAAAAAACGAGACTAGTAATAGGGCAATAAGCGCCCGAACAAGAAGCACGCGGCCAATTGACCCGAGGCGACAAGACCCGCTAGAAACTAAACGCGGTTAGTTAGTTCGATTTCTATGCTAGTGCCAAGCTAACCCCAGACTGCTAGCAATTTGCTCCATTTTCTGCTATCCGGTCCTCCGATCTGTATCGTAGCGTTTGAATAAGCATCTGCCCTTCACTAATTGTAGGTCTTAAAGTGTCTGTTTAACATGAGCAATGTATAACCCAATTCTTAGGACTCAAACGCGACAGCCCATGGAATAAGTCAGTGGAAAGTCCTGAGCTAGGAGACGGTGAGGGAATTTTTTGGTCTTAAGGCAACGCTTCGTTTTTTTTCTCTCAGCTGTCTTACCAGGTACAGTACAGTAACGCTTGGCATTTAATAGACGAACAGATGTGACAGACCCCCTTTCACCGATACATTAGCCACAACACATGCATGATAACACACACGTGCATATACTACACTACTGTAGGTGTAATCCACCATCTCGCATCCACGATAAAACGGGCGAAGGGAAGTCTAACTCGAATGTTGTTGTAGTGCATCCTTTTTACTCCACGATCTACACTAGATCGTGTTTTGGGATAGTTTGGCTTGATTGGCTTTGCGTCCTACAAAGATGTCTTCTGCGTAACGAATAACTTATCGTAAGTACTTATACTGGCGGGGGTTGTCATGAGTTTAGATGCATGTACTCTCATAGTAAGTTTCTTTACTCTGCGGTGTAGGGAATGTTTTGACTGCCCGGGGGACCCCTGCTGTGACGAGGGTGGCATCGCACTATCAAAAACATTAAGCTAAACATAACGTAACACCAGACCGGGCAGTCTGTCAACGGCTGAGAGACTCAGCTAGAGGTCTTGATACGTTAGAAGGGGAGCGCATGATAGAGCCCAATGCGTTAATCGTATATAGGCAAAATTCTGCATTTGTTCATTGGCTTTATGAGAAAGTTACAGATAATCGTATTCGCGGCTGCACGATCCGAGGTGCGCTGAGCAATGAGAGCTGGTTGAGTATTGGATGGAACAAAGCAACTGTGCCGAGATACCGACCCGTGGATGAAGTCCGGACCATCTTATTTCATTTGCCGATTTCAAGCTAGGAAGATGGTGGCAGAGACTGTGACGCAGAAACAACAGGGGAGGTATACGAACGTACGATGAGCAACAGGTCAGCAGATCGAGGACTGTATTCCGTATGAAAGAGTTCCCCAGCGAGAAATCTGGTGTAGATATAAGAGCGACAAGTCGACTTGAGATGCCAAAGCATGTCCTTCGGCCCCTAATACGCCCTCCCAATCCCGACTTTATTCACACTCTGATAAATTCGCGCATCCCTCTTACTCGTTCCCGGCCCCGTATCCAAAACACCATTGCTCCCGTCGACACTCGACACGCTCCACCGCGCCGAATCCATCGTCCCTCCCCTCATTGCCCCCAGCATCGTCAACTCATCTTCATACCACGGACGACTCTGCCGCCACCCCTCCTCATCCGCAAACGGCCCCTCAGCCATTCCGCGCACGGCGCTACGGGGCGCACTATGATACGCAGCCGCGAAAGAATTCGTGCTCCTCACGGACTCGGAATCTAAGAGCGGGCGCGGGAAGTCGCCTTGTCTTGTGCTGGGTTGAAGATGTTGTGTCTGATGGCTTCCGCGCTGGCGCTTGCTGGTGGCTAGTTTCCGGAGGATGATGGTGAAGAGGAGGACGGAAACTACGACTGAGATGACGATGGCGAGGATCACGAGGATCGGAGGATCTCCGTGGTCGGTGATGGAAGGTGGAGATGTGTTTGTTGGGTTTGTTGGTGGTGTGCTGGGGACGATGAGAGTTATTGAGGAACTCTGGGGTGAGGCGTCTAGTGGGAGAGGAGATTTCGTGACTTGTGTCGTACTGGGAGCCGTTGTTCCACTTGAGGGTAAGTCGCCTGTTATACTAGATGTGAATGTGCTTAGTGTTGTGGTTGATGTTACGCTGTCGGTTGGCGGGGACGAGCCTGTGCCGCTAGTTGGGCTAGGTATCGCGTTTATTATGCCAGTTGATATTATGTCGCTAGCCGAGGAAGACGAGGTTACGATGCCGATTTCTTGGGATGTTGTAGCGCTCGATAGGAAAGACGAGGCTGTACTATCAGCTTGGGAGGGCAGCGATGAGAAGTCTGTTGGGTGTAACAACGTACTGGATACAGACTCGGCCGTAGGGGAAGACACGACAGACGAGCTGGGTAGGGTGGTAGTCTGTACATCTGATGGGCTTGATGATGAAGGGATTGACAAAGGTGAATATGGCCTGGATAAGTCACTCGGCGTCACTACCGGAGCGAAGATCGCTGACGAAGGTGATACTAGGCTCGTGGTAGACGCTGATGAAGGCGAAGCGGCCGGTGATTGTGAGGGCGATGATAATGATAATGAGGAAGGGGAAGAAGACGGGGAAGACGGGGAGGATGAGGATGACGGGGATGAGGAAAACGAGCCGGAAATTGTGAAAGGCATTGTTGAGCTATCGGACACGGTTGTAGTGCTATTGACGAACGGCGTGAGAGTCAAACTGGGATGACTCAACGTCCGCTTGCCTGCCATATTGTTTCTCAACTCAGTCCATGGCCCCTGGCGTACACTCGATTTGTGTGTTGACGTTTTGGCGATCTTGGATGAGTATCCCACGACGCTGGCGGGCTCTTGAAGGACTCTGCGCTATCATCGAGTATAGCACCAGCCCGGACCCCGTAGTCCGGCGACTAGATATCCTTGCCCCAGAGACTCGGTGCCGAAGGTGCTTGAGATCAGATGCTCAGTATTGGCGAGAGTTTTAAGTGCTCAAACGTTGGTTGCCGCGGTATGAGGATGGAGATGTGGTGGCCATAATGTTTCCTGCGACCTCCGGTATGTCTCTAGAACGGGTGCGCAACACAATATTACATATTTCCCCATCGAAATCGTGCAACTTCAGGAATTGAAGCGACCAGTACCATTACTACCCAGCGACTCACTCACATCTTAAGCATAAATCTGTAGTGTCACCTTCACCTTTCCTCCTAAGGCCGGAAAAGCCCGGGCACTTATACTGAGCATCGCGATTGTGAGCATCAGAAATATGATTCCTGATTAACTATTTTCCCGTGCAGCATCATTGGACACGAGAGCGGGCTAGAAATAGTGTTTTGGTGATCATGGGCGGGGGAGTCGGTTAAGAGAACCACCAATTTGTACGACTGGTCGGTTTCAGTTATCGGCAATATTCAAACTTCACCACATGAAACGGATAAACATATTGGGGCGGCACATGGGCGCCACGGGAGAAAATGCAACCCCTCCTCTCCCCTAGGTAAAATCCACACTTACAGGCACATTTTCATTTTTCTTTCTTTCTTGCTTGTTTAATTAGTAGCCCGTCAAAAGTGATGTCGCCTGACGTCGGGTTTCGAGGCGCATGTTTGAACTCGAGATGTAAATCATTCGAGTAATTATACCTTCGTATACCGACTGGATATATTCAATAAGCGGGTTTTGTAAGAGAGAACCGCCGTTCTTTCGGCTCTAATGATTCCGCATCTGATCGCACCGGTCTTCAGTCTTCACTGCATTCGCGCCAATCGGATCCTATGACGGGACTGTGCCCTGACACATAGAACACTAACTCGCCCTAGGCTTGGGCTTCTGCTACCCGAGTCAATTATATGCTTGGTACTACTTGAGGTATAGTATTCGCATCCGAGGCAATAGGTAAATGTCGCTTAGGCTTGAATAACGCATACCACTTCTGTTTGGACTCTATCATAATAAGCCGCATTACGTAGTATCTAACTGACCCTAAAAACCACTTCATGCCACTTTGGGATGAATTATGGCGCATACCAGAATGGGGAAAGCGGCTGTGTATAATCCTAGAAACTGGGCAGACTATATCTGTCTTGGACTAGGACGGATTCAAGCTACTAACCCAGGTTAGCATTGCTTCGACGTCCATCGTGAATTAGCTGCTGACACGCCGAGTTCTCTCATGGAACGTCATTGAACAGAATGACTGTGCATCTGTATATGGTAGCGTTATGTCATCAGAGACAACTGAAGAAGATGCTGCTTTTCATGTTGACCCTCAGCTGGTCTCTCGAGCGCTAGAGAAGATTAGGCTCGCCAAGAAGCTCCCTCCGATAGGTAACACGGCGCTCTGTAAATTGTGCTCGGATATGGGCAACAAGATACCAGAGGGCAACAAATACCACCATATCGATAATCTGTGGGAGCTACCCAAGTCGGCGACGAAGTGCTTATTCTGCTCATTAGTTGAACAGTGTATCCGAGCGCCAACAGCTGTGAGCCGAACTCCCCTGGACTTCTCAGGAGCGTTGGGCGTTGCGGGAATAGACGAGAATGAGGTTGCGCAGCTTGTCATAAGGCCCGACGGCAACTTGCTAGATCTATGCTTTGTACGAAAGGGCGAGTCTGAGGAAGAACTGCTAACAACATCAAGCATCAAGCTATTCACCGACTCCCGTGAGTGGACGGTGCAAGATACACTCAATCCACCCTAGGCTGATATTCCTGCAGCTGCACCTATAAACAGGGGGACAATGGTGATTCCTCCAGGGATGGCTGTTTCGCTTATTCCGGATCTCAGTAATATAGGAACTCTTGCATCCATTTGGTTAGAGGAATGTCGCTTGAATCACACGGATTGCAATGCTCCGAGCCCGACAGTGGAAGCATGCCTCCCTACAAGAGTGCTAGATATAAACGATGCTCGCCTTACGGGACGAGTTCGGCTCCTATGTACGGAGAACATCCCCGGGAGGTACATCGCATTGAGCCATAGCTGGGGCGGGCACCAACCGGCGAAAACCGTCAAGTCCAACTTAGTTGAAAGGTGTACGGGATTCCCGCTCTCCGAGCTCCCTCCAACGTTCCGAGACGCAGTAGCTGTTGCTACAGAGATAGGAATACAATATATCTGGATCGACAGCTTGTGCATTGTACAGGACGACTCAGAGGACTGGAAGAGGGAGGCGGCGACAATGGGCGACGTCTATCTTCATTCGTATCTTACGATAGCGGCCACACGAGCAGCTAACAGCGAAGCCGGCTTTCTTGGACCTCGTAGCTTTACGCACACCGTAGAGCTCGCGGAGATAGTGCCCGGGGTAGATGATCCTATGACACGAAGGATCTACGCGTGCTTACGAAGGAGTTTCGCGAATGATGTCGATGAAGGGCCCTTGAACCGTCGAGCCTGGGTCCTGCAAGAACGAGTGCTATGTCCACGGACTCTTCACTTTACCGAGAATCAGATGTACTGGGAATGCTGGCAATACCATCAAGGTGAAGACCTCGAGTATAGTTACCTGGGCGTGATGAAGAAGGAAGCTTTCCCTGTTCAACTCTCGTCAAAGTCACTATTATGCAGCTCGCCAACTCGTAACCCTGAGCCCCCGCAGGGGTGGTGGCATTTGGCCTCAGAATACTCCAGCTTCGGCCTTACGTTTCAGACAGACAAACTAATTGCGATCAGTGGTTTGGTCGGTAAGCTCGAGTCAAGGTTGCAGATAACCTACATGAAAGGTGTCTGGAAGGAGCATTTACATCGCAGCGTACTGTGGTCGGCACGTACTGAAGACTTGGAGTATCTGCCTCAGATCGGGGCGCCATCTTGGAGCTGGGCTAGCCGTAATGGTCCCATTAACTTCGTGCAGCTCTATGACTATACCCCAGTTTCCGATTTCGCGATTCACGAGACTGATTGCGAGACTTCTGGGTCGCTTTCTGTCCGGGGCAGTCTAGCAAAACTTAGTTCGCATCTTCGTATAAGCGACATGAGATACAGTGATCCGGCAACGGACGAAGTATCTTTTCCGCCTGAGCTGGACTACTTCGGAACGAGATACAGAGTGATTCAAAATGCTGAGGGTGATGTGCTTGGGTGGATGACCCTCGACATCGAGGTTGACTGTCAGAATGAGTTCTCTTATCTATTCTGGGTACTAGTGGCAAAGGATTCGCACTCCCATGAAGACGGAGAAACAAGACGGAGGCACTACTATCTCCTTGTGCAGCAGCATCATGATGGTTCCTATAAACGAGTCGGTGTTAGCTCATTAGGGGCTCCTCAACACCTTGAACTCTGTCACAAGAACATACTTATCATATAGGGAAAGGACTGCCTATAGTGAGCTTCATGGGCTTCGCGCCTAAAAGGGCCGCAAGCCTTCAGGAGATAGGCTTGTTCCGCATTCTCTAGGTCCTTGAGGTATTTCATCACTGAATGATAGAATGGGACTCAATTCAAGTGCGTTAAATTGGTGAAAAGATTTTGTGAGTATGTTGCTGTATCCTTCTTGCTATGTGATATCAGGTACCCCTTTTATCTCCGCGAATCTTTTCAGTCACCACGGGTTTGGACTTCTTCACCCTGTCCCACTCCTGCCACTCACGCGAGCTCCTACACTACCAAAGCACTCTAACACTATTAGAAGGATCGGGAGTACAGAGCATCAGAGTGAAACCAACGTCAGAGCAAACCTGCGTATGATTGTAATGACTAATAGGCGCTGTATTCAAATGAAGTACCTAAATAGCGCACTGCTGTTGATATTCACAACATCGATGAGGCCAAGTTCCCGATCTGCCGCCCTACCTGTGTGGCAAAGTGCCGGCTATGTGAGCATTATCACACGCCGTGAAGAGTGGCAGGTCAGACGTGAAGTCGCACGAGATGGTGAAGGCTGGACTACTCTCGTTTCATCGGTGGTTGCCGTATCCTTGATAAGGCCGAACTATTGTGGTGTGATGTTTACTCGGTGAACCAATTGTGATCTGGGTTTAAGCGCCTTATTACAGCTAAAAGTAGCATACGTTCGAGCATCACAAGTTGTACATTGTATGACATGAGCCATACGGGCGACGTTAACGCTGAACCTATATTGTCATTATCAACCACGATGAATTTCTCGCATGAGATAGCCTGATCTATGTATAGGGGGTGGCTGGTAGCTGCAGCATGTCTTACATTGTACAGTTCTGGCGCATGGTCCAACTAAGATCAGTGCACTGCTACTCGCTCTATGGGAAGTCAAGGGAGGCAGATCTAAGTAAAGCATGGTGGGACGGTGTAACTTTCTGTATGGTAGAAATCGATTGCCACCCATTTTCTAGGAAACTGCTTTGATCTGATACACGCAGGGATGATTGTCGGCTCTCTTCGTCTCTTGCCTCTTTGCTACGGCCGAGCGGCTCTGCCCCTTGCCGCACTCGATGATTCCTCCGTCTTACTAGCTTTTGCACTCGGTGGCGTTGCACAATCAATATAAATTTATCCTTGAACAAGACAAATGGCTTCTCACAGTGTGGATATGGCCAGGAATCTTTAGAGAATCAATACTACAATGCCAGCGAAGCTAGCAGTCTTGCATAGTTATCGAGGTGTCAGCCAATCGTAAAGCTAACTATAGAGCAATAATATAATCATTATACCTGGCTGTGTAGAAAATTTGGCACCAACTAACTATGATGGGTATAAGACAGACGGAGAGTTGCAACTAAGGGGTGACAATCGTGGAGCCTACGGTCTGCGAGTCTATTGTATGGTAGTGCTCTACCGCCACTTCGCCTGGATTGCCTGCTCGATTGCCCGTAACTGGGTTAATAACGAGCCAATCCACTGTAGGAGCTTGACGAGAACGAAGAGCCAAATTTTAACAAGGTAAAGAATACAGGGGCCCATTTTCATGTCTTATCTTCATTCAATATTCGTAGTCTGTTTCTCAACAAGTCTGCAGCTATGACGACGTTATTCTATATGTGTGTCGACATACCTGATCCAGTCCCCTTCTACACGTGTATCCAAGTCATCAAATAATGCGGAGAGCGCGGGGAGAAGAGGAATACTTGGTAGTAGTAAACTGGACGACTCAAATGAACAAGCTATCACGATACGCAACGCTATCCAAATGCAACATGATTATGTATTGTCTCGTGCCAGTACAGCACTACTAGGTCTCCCATGCCGTGGAGGATATGTACAGACGCCCAAATATGACAATGCCCGAAACTACCGTTTTCGAGGTAGCGGACTCGCAAAATAACCCTAATCTTAATACTGTTATGCCCGAAAAGCATTAAGGGGCAATAACTTTTGTGTTTGGGACCGTATCTTGGCCGCCTTATTCACTCCCGCGCCCTGCTCGCTCTCGTAAGCGGGCGCTTCTCCGCACGCCTTCACGGGGCTTGGCCTTGTCTGTACGCTGTCTCGGAGGCGGTTTCTCGACTCGACTACGGTTGGACGGCCCTTTACTTGTCCGAGTAACTCTGGCTGGCTTGGGCTTCGCTTTCGAGGTAGCACTATCAGTGGTAGTGGCAGTGGCAGTGGAATTGGTGTTGGCAATAGGAGTAGCAGGAGCAACAGGAGCAGCAGTAGGATGAGGGGGAGGGGAGGGAGAAGGACGAGTGTATTCTCGTCTGGGCTGCCGAGCCTGTTCTTGTTGTCTTTGCCTAGCTGAAGATGACACAAGCGCGTCGGCAGGTGTCGCACTGGCTGCAGATGCTGCATTTGCATTTGCATTTGCATTGAGCTCCTCGGCGTAGAGAGCATCAGTACTTTTGACCATGTAGTTGGCGAAGTGACCGGTGAAGGTGTCAAAGGAGAAGTGGCGCCCTAATCTCACAAAGGTTGTCCATGGGCGAGAAGGGCCTCGGGGTGGAGCTTTCCATATGATGGGGCTGGCGACCAACTGGGTCTTTGTCTTCTCCCAGTAGTCTAAAATCTCGTTGAACCTCTCGTCGCGTCGCTTTCTCAGGGCCGCCTCGAACTCTTCTCTGGTATCTGAGGCTAGGCCTACCTCGCGGACATCGGCATGCCACATGTAGGGATCTTGGATGGCGAAGGGCATGCAGTTGAATTGGGTATATAGAGAATCCCAGAGGACGTCCGGGTGTCTGTAGCCGAACTTTTTGTATGGCCACATCCACTCCTCCTCCCATTTCCACTCGACTTGCGGTGTGTGGATTCTGTGATAGTTTTCTGGTGTGGGATTGTCCCTCCAGTCCGTCTTCGGTTGATCCATATTCTGCTTAGTTTTGAGGTAGGGTTAGGATATTTTTATGTGCGTATGTGCGCCTGTATAGCGATATGGCAACGGATAGAGGAGGGGAAGAACAGAGTGTAGACAGAAAGTAAGTAGGTAGACAGAGCGCGAACAGCTCCCTGTAGGTGCCCCAAAGGCGAGACTTGAAGGGGTATTCTGATGGCAGGCAGTGGTACAGGACTTGCTGCAGTGCCGGTAGGCCACGCTGAGGTATGGGGAGCCAGCCTCTGTATTATTGCTGTGTTACCTTACCCACCTATCAAGATCCGTGTCTGGCTACTGCACCAATGTACTTGTCTCAAGTCCAGGCGCTTAGGTTGCTATCCGTTTAATCTGGATCCTCACCTCAACCTGACCAATTACTTATGCGCTATGAAAGACCCCACCAGCTACAGCCTTATCATCCCTTTGGTGCTGTCAGGGGTGTCCGTCCCGGAGTGAATGGAATAGTTTAGCATTCACATAGCAGGCAGGTAGAAAGGGGTCAGTAGCTACAAAGGTGTATTGGTCAAATGGCCCTAGCCCTTCTAATAGGTAATTGGGAGGGATAGCCTGTATATATAGGCAAAGTGTGCTAGGTATAAACCTGGGTGTCACCAAGCCACCTGACAGGCGTGCAGGGTTTCCAAATGCCTAGATAGATATAGAGTCTGAATTTTAGATGGAATACGTGGTATAATATGACAGAGGAATACTAGCTAGGTCAAGAAGACCTACTTGAGCGACTCTCGCCCCGCCTCTTATGTTTGTCGTTTGTGACTGAACCGACTTGTACAACAATATGTGTACTTTGTGCATCACGGTGCTCACCAAGGCCTGGATACGGTTGACGTTAGATGGGCTGATTGCTCTTGAACCGTCGAGTTCAAACACCGCTTCGCCACCTAAATCCAGGCAAAAGTCAGCATGAGTGTGACACTAGTGGCGTTCACCGAGGGAGTTAACCACTCTTGTGCAAGAAATAGAACCCCTCATGACCACAATATCGTTGTTTGCTCTATACTTTTGAAGCAAGGGAGGATGTGATACAGTAATGGCCCTCTGTATTCCCCCCTCTTTCCCGTGAACAGGGAATTCTATAGGCCACTAGGACAGCTCTTGATCGGTACACAGGATACACAGGCGGTTCGAAGCAAGGGAGCACCGTCGTGACAAATTGTTTCGCCCGACACCTTCCCGTGAGCTGTTGGCAGCACATCGGCGGAGATTCACGCGCGCGTTACTGTCTATTGTAAGTGAATGTTCCACAATTGGAAGTGATATGAATAAATGAACAGGCGAATCGAGTATACCCGCAGCGATTTCAATTTGAGGAGATGTAAGTATATAATAAAGCACGCGGCACGCCCAGGCTTCTGAGATTTGCCGACTCCTTTCTCTCTATCTCGGCAAGACTTCCACTCACAATACAACCGTACATCATTAGAAGCAAGCTAAGTTTCCGACATGGCATACCCATACCAGTACCCATCGGGGATGAACATGCTGGGAATGGATATGCAGCAGCCAGTTATGCAGCACCAAGGTTTTCAGCAGCAAGATTTTCAGCAACTAGATATTCAGCAGCAAGGTATTCAGCAGCAAGGTATTCAGCAGCAAGTTATAGATCGTGATGATGGCGATCAGCGTTCTATGCCTAGCACGGCTCCTCCCCCCAATGATGACGAAGACGAGAGCAGCGAATCTTCTGTGGTCGACACACCCGTACCCGGTCCGTCACATTACCCTGGGGTTGTTGCAGGCATTGGAGCATTTAACGGAAGCGCCCAAGGTTCTGCCGCCCAGGGCGCTGTCACAGTCTATGATAGGGAATCAGACAAGCCAACTGTGGACTGGAAAGAGCTGGATATGACTTCCATTCTGCCTCAAGAACACCCTCCCCGCGTCCTCATGCTGCCGGTCATCAAAGAAGTCAGTATTTCTCCATATGGCGGGGAGGGTTGTATCAACAACTGGGTCGAAGTCGGCATGACAGATGCTCCAAAGGGAAGCAAGCCTGCTAAACTCTTGGCCATGGCACCCACCAGTGAGCAAGTCGGATGCTGTATCGCCTACGACGAAATATCTTGTGTTTTGTTGTTTGACCCGTTTCACGATCGTCTCATCCTTCGCAATGACTCTCAGCACACAATCCACGCCACCAAGTTCTACGGAGGTGATCGCGTGGCCCTCGACGGCGACGAAAGCATGGAAATCCCGTCAGGCGAATGGCAGATTCGTAGTGCGTTCTTCGGGACTCTTGTCGAATTCAAAGTACTGGGATATACGCCATATCACATTATCCCGTCACTTCCAACTAAGCGCTCCTCTGAAAGCCCAACATCGGTGCCCAAGAAATCTCGCACATTGGCCGGCTCGACTGCTGCCGACACAACGACCATACAGGAAAGGTCCTCGAAAAATCCCCTGCTTAACCTTGGCCGGGGCGAGGTCATCAGTGTTGGGACTGGGAAGGATAGCTATTCACTTAAGCGGATGGCGCCCATCTCAGACCAACAAGATTCTGACATGTGGCATGCACGACATTCGCAGATGCCGGACAGGCTAGTAGTTGTGAAGGTTCACAAGTGCGGCCCGCGTTACAAGGGCGCCACAGTTCGCTCCATAGAGAACTGGATGCGTGAAGTCTCTATTCACTCGTCTCTCGGAAGCCATGTACGTTGATTCTCAAATATCCACCTTTTTCTACCACGAGTATCTGGTGCTGACTCGTTTTCTCCAGAATGCGATACTTCCATACCTCGGCTCCGACGCCCGCTTTCTTAGTATATAGTGAGTTCTTGTCGACATTAGATCCCCTTTCGAACTTCGCAACATCCTCATCAGACCAAACGACAGCGTGATGTATCTCGCGTTCTCGAGGTTCTCTGTCCTGCTTGACCATTACTAATGTCGAGTATTGTAGCACCGAGCACGTCAATTCGAAAGACCTAACGTTCCACACCGGAGACAATAACAAATTCAACGGCACTGAGACGAGGGCCTGGACAATCCTCGGTGGCGTGGCTTCGGCGTTATCGTTCCTCCACAAGAACGATATCCTACATGGCGACATCAGGCTGGCCAATATCCTCTTCGACCCGGTACGCGGCGCTGTTCTGAAGGGGTTCGACCATAGTTCCAAAGACAAGCAGCCAACCCCGAATCGCGATGCGCCCTGGTATCTGTCGCCAGAGTTTATGCTCCAGGCTCAGAAGCGTGGTTTTTCCTCTGACATGTGGGCGCTTGGCATAGTCATGATGTGGGTGCTACATGCGTTGCCTATGCCTGAAAAGCAAGCGCATTGGGCATATGAGGACATTCACCGGCAGGGAATTATGTCCGATGCCCGCGAAGAAGCTGAAGCTACTATGATGGATTGGTTGGCTCTTGTACGATCGTCGAAAGCTCAACTCAACCAGAAAGGCGGAGACCTTGCAGAGATAGTTGATACTCTTGTGCAGGAAAGCATAGATGCTAGAAGCGACGCGGACACCATTGTACAGCGGGTCAGGAACTGCAACTTGTGTTAAGCAGAAGGGTTGCTCGAAGAAGCCATGTTGAAACAGATTGTTTTGACAGAGAGACGGTGGAAAGCAACACATTCTCTACCATGCAGGGCTGTGATGGAAGATCTTGGATTTTGCGAAGCTTGGCTATGTCAACAGGACAAGCACTGTCGCACTTCACTCCTTTTCTTAAGATGCCTTACTATCGGTACAGGCCCAGCGTAGCTAGATAGGGGCGCATACCCCCTCTATACAATCATTTAACCAATTCCGTCAACTCCGCGCGTAGCCTGTTTAAGGAGTAGAGTGCTATCCTCTAACCCCTAGCTTTCCTTGGCCTAGCTAAGCAGTGCCGACAAGGGATGTGCCACAAAAGACAGCATTACATCAAATGCAATTAAGGGTGATTAGAAACGCATAGCGCTGTATTAGTGACATCGTAGCTAGCTATTGTTGCTCCTATTAAGAAACCCGCTATGCAGTAGAGTCTCGATCTCTGCGTTGATCCATACCAAATTCGGTCTCGAGCTGCTCGCGGAGCGGAATATCCTGGACTACGAAGCTAAGGAGAAATCCCAACAGCGCGAAAGCCACACCTACTTGCCAGCAGCGCTCTAAACTCTCAATATAGATAGATGTGATCTGAGCTCGGATCTCCGGGCCCCAACTCTGCATCGCCGCACCACCGCCGATAGAGGCTAGCTCGTAGGCTCCGCCGTTCACCAATGATGCCTGGACGGTGGGGTCGGCAATGACTCCTACAAGAGTATTCACGCGAGAGTTGAAGATGGCTGCCGGAATTGCTACGCCCCAGACGTAACCAAAGCTTCTTACAAATCCCCAGGCCGCCGTCGAGATGGCCTGATCGACTTCTTCGAGCGGAGCTTGCACGGCCGGCCAAGTTGTGGTAGCCAGCACACCGAGGCCGGCCGCAAGGATGACCTCGACGCCGGCCCAGTACGCCGTTGTCGTTCTTGCATCTAGTCGCGTGAATAGCCCGTAACTAAGGGCTAATAGAGCAGTACCAATGAAAAGGAAGGGACGGTAACGGCCAAATTTCGTTGTTCCAACTCCGGCTAGGATAGCGAACGGCAAGGTAATAAATGGGAGCGGAAGTAGGTTAACTCCTGAAATAGTCGGGTCCGTGCCGAGTACACCTTGGAAATAGACGGGCAGAAAATAGAGGGCATAGTTAGTAAGCAGCGCGTGTAGGGACGCAATTCCAAAGGCGCCAAGGGACGTGCGGTTTGAAAATAGCCGGAGTGGCATGGTAGGCTCTGGAATAAGAGTAGTTGACTCGAGGCCAAGAAAGGCGCCGATGCCGAGAACGCCGAGGATCAAGGGGACCAGCGTCTTGTATGATGACCACTCGTACTCGGTACCACCCCATGTTAACGCGATGAGAACTGCGACAACAGAGGCAATAAGCACAGCATTGCCACCCAGATCAATGCGCTTGAGTGAGTTTCGGACCGTGTCCTTTCTATACCTCGTGTGAAGGAAGAACCACAGACAAACTATAGCAAGGCCGGATATTGGGAGATTCAAATAGAAAATCCTTTTCATGCCCATTGAAGCCTGGCAGTTAGATTATGATCTGTTATAAGATGATGGGACTCAAAGTTACGCACCATCGCCAAGTAGTACGTTGGGTGAAGAGTCCTCCAATAACAGGACCAAGACATGCAGCCACGGTATACCCGACTAGCACAATGCTCATGTACTGGGGTCGCTCGCGCAGAGGAACAAGATCCGCGATATTGATCTCGACCAGAATACCGATGGCGCCGCTTCCGGCGCCTTGAATGGCACGACCGGCAATCAAGGCGCCGAGACTAGATGCTGATCCGCACACGGCCGAGCCCGCGCCGAAGAGGAAAGTTGCGAGCAGAGTTGTGCTGCGGCGACCAAATACATTGGCTGCCTGGCCGAACAGGGGTTGGAAGGCTGTCATGGTGAGGAAATAGGCGTTAGCAATCCAAACCCAGGCGCTACTCTTTCCGAGATCCTCAACAATAGAAGGCAGCGCAGTCGAGACAACTGAAGTATCCAGAGCCGACAAAATGGAGATTAATTGCATGGAAATGATGATGCCCTGTACATAACTCATGAATCAGTACTGGGGTTGTTCAAAATAAACAGCAATGATTGAATAGTACTTACCCAGAATCTCCAAGTTTTTCTCATTGGCTTGTCGACAACAGGGGTTTCGGCAGTTTCATTGTTGGCATCAGAGATAGAGCCACTATCACCTGGCTGCTTCAGGCTAACAGGTTCTTGTGGGCTTGGTGATTGGTCCGTCATCGTATGTGTATGAGCGACCAGAGGGTGCTATGTGCTATAGAATGTTCAAGGTGTTCAGTAGATACTAATATAAAAGATCCTGTTTAAGAAGTGTATATAACATGGGAATGCTAATGATTATCCGAATAGCTTAAGACTCAAGTGCAGCGTAAGGGGGACGATGAGTTTTGAGGTTGGTTAGGCTGGGCGCTGGAGATAGGGGTGAATAAAAGCACTGTCGTTTCCCCACGTCATATTGCGATAGATGGCTGAAGAAGGCCGACTACGTGGTTTGGGTAGCACTATAAGTATCAGCGTAGGGTGGGATAGACAACTTGCTTCATGTACCCGGTACATGCTGCCTGAGTCAAATTCTGTGGCGGCGATATGTTGTGGAACATTTGCTACATAGCCTACCCAAAGGATCAAAAATCGCCATAGACTCAATCGAATTGGCAGAGCTTACGGACGTCATGGTAGCAAAGGAGGGGACTGTATTGATGTTGTAGAAGAGATGGAGCCTACATAGTCACTGTGAGGGGTAATCTGATACACTGTCCTCCGTACGCCCCTACAGCTAGCTCCTAGAAGACTGATATTAACCAGTAGGATCTTGTCTCTATAACCGGCGAACAAAATATCGACTACAGAATACAGAGCACATAGTTTAATTTAAGAGACAGCCGAAGAAAATATGCAATACTAGATCTTGCTCTCGCTGTCAGTTATAGTGGGATATAAGACCTCCCAATTTTGTCTACAATACGTACCCTTTTTATTTGTACTTTCGGCATGGCCTTATTGTCTGATAACTAGGAAGATAGAGGCGACACGTGCACGTGGACTTAGACGTTTCGCGAAACCTTCACTGTGAAACTGCAGATAGACTTTGATCTAAATTCCTTTCGCAGATCTCCATTTCACGACATCATATAATGGGCTATGGGAGACTTACCGTACTCCTGGTAGAAAGTACGAAGAAGGCTGCAGACAGTACTGATTAACAGGTCCATGAACTAAAGTTTCAGCTTATTACACCTGGTGAAAATCCAGTACCTCCTTAATCTTTCGAGCTGCTTCTTCAAGATGGTTTACGAACTCGGCACCACGACCGTTCCCGTTATTAATAGTGATGCCGACACTAGATATATATTCTTGTCAAATGTTGTCTCGGCACTCTTGGAGAAATGGACCTCACCTGTTTTCTAAGACGCATACAGTCATGAAGATTGTCTCTCGATCGTGCCAACACTGGCCCACATCTTTCAGTCCAAAGTCTACAAACGCAGTGTATCCCTTCAGTGCCCTCTTGACGCGGTCGTATAAGGGGTCCCGGAAAAGACGTGGCAGCTGCTCGCCCGCCTGTAATTGCCCAGCAAGCATTGTTGTGTGTCGCCACCAACCCTGTCCCCATGTAACTAGAGATAATAATCTCGTATGTGACCTAACAGCCTCAGAGAACATGAGATGACGCTCTTCCATAGTGGTGGCTGCTGTTTGATCCCATAACGCATCACAAAAGGCGACAATCTTGTCTGTTGTAGCATTAAGACAGTCGACCCGACCGCCTTTAAAATGGCGCAGGGAGACAACGTCCATGGTGTTGGGACTGTAGCCAAAGTGGCGACGGAGGGCAGCCTGGATCACGACTTGAACTACTGACTTCGGGGACATCCTGTGACGGCGAAGGCACGAAGTACTGTACCCTTTAAGTGCGTGATGATGCGCAGTCCACCCGCGAACACCTTCTAGGTGCTGAGCTTGCAAGCTATTGATACATTCCGAGAGGGATGGCGGGACGGTTGCCCGGAGGCAAGTATAGTCTTTAGGTGTCGCGGTGACTGAAGAGGGGAGTGTGGGCTTCGTATCCCCTTGAACTTGAGCAGCTGTGCTATTGATGACGGCACGGGCTAGTCCATACAAGGGAGTTGCATCGACTTTTGAGTGCTCACAGAGCAACGCCGCCTCACCGTTAGCTGTGATTATAAAAGATAGTGTCTTGTCAAGCCAACGATTCCGGCTGTCATCCAAAATGAAAGCGGCATAACGTTCATTGAAAGTCGTCGGTTTGCTATCTTCCAAACAGACCACGAAGAGCGATGTCTCAAGTGTAGAAATGAGGCTCTCATTTTCTTCACTAAAGCCGATGAAATCAGTGCGCATCTACCAGACGGTCAGATCCTGTCTAAATCAGGCGGCAGAAATGTGAGATGAGCTCACCTTAGCCCAGTCATCCCGATTTGCTGTTGTCAAAATGTTGAACAAGCTTGGTTCCGTTGGGGCCTCATCGGCAATAGCTTGTAATATACACCTCAATTTCTGGTAGGATATGGTCTGCCCCTGAACGTCGCAGAGAGGAACCTTGTAAGCGTGGCCGTTTTTCATGACAACCACATGATTGTGCCCTGGCCAGCGATCTACACGATCGCATCCAAGAACAGGTACTCGGTTACTGTTAAAGATCCAGTACACTGATTCCATGCATTGTGGGAAGTCCAAATCACGCTGGTGGTCCTCGACGACCGAGCCACCGTCGAGCGACACTTTATAGTCATATGCTGCCTTCGTGATCGCAGCTGCTCTGTCGACTTGGCTCTGTGGCAGACCTACGCAAGGCAGCCATGCATAGAAGTGGTGGCATCGGGGATTCCAGTCACGCTTCCTAAGCCAAAGAGAGTCACTGTATGCGTCAGCTATCCAATTTCTTCCATTGGCAGCACGAGCGAGCTCCTCTAGGCGGGCTTGCAGATCTCTGGCCACACTATCAGCACCCAAGAATTCCGCAGCAGCGTCACGTATTTGGAGTTGCTCCTCTTCGCTTCCAATGCATGCGACAGCCTGAAGTAAGTGTTGCGTTGTTGCTTCAAGAGTCGGTAAGGGGTAGCTCGGTAATTGAACTCTGGCTTTGTACCCGTCATTCGTGTTTCCCATCTTGTAGCAGTTTTCTTCTGTACCTAATCTCATCTCCTTTGAGAAGTAGTTCTGGTCGAGAGTAAAGATAATATATCAGGCATTATCGCTTGGGGGACACATAATATTCGTTTTTTTAGCAATCAATCCCATCGGAAGTGGGAGGACATTCACTGAATGAGTTTGGAGACGCCGTGCCTTGACCCCCAAATACCAGAGCAAAGAATACAAGCTTGGAGACGACGGGGACTGAGCTCGGTACCTTACTGTACAAGTCAGTACTTCCAACTCCCATTGATATATTCGAATGCGCTCATGCATATGAATACGGCGTGTTGTGTATGTGTGCGAATGGCTACCCGGCCTGGAGAGGCATGCATGTCTGAGCTCGAAAGTGATCAATTGGGCGTTTCGGCCAGATAGAGCGGTATGAGCCGGTAGGATTCAGGTATAAGACTTGACTTTGATTTTCATTCCGTTTCTTCATTGGTTGAATTGCGTTTTAGGAGTCGAGGCGATAGCCTGCCGCGGCAAAGAGATCGACAAAACGCCAGAAGGAAGTGCTACGCGAGAACGGCCATGCCGGTCGAAGGATCTTGTGTAACCTCTCATCTTCTGTAGCAATCCCCAGCGACATGATTCGTCTTTATTTTTGCTTAACACACTCATCGAAAGCTTTGTTTGCCACTAACGCGCAGCATTCTCCAACTCGGCACCTGCACGGGGGGCGGAAGAGAAGGACTGATCGACGCTGACAGGCGTATCCAGCCTGCCTGATAGCTCCAACCGGCACAGCTCCCATTTTCATTCCCGCTCCTCATTCAAGTTGCCATTAGGACACACGATCGACACCTTATCCCCTCTATTATGAATCTATCAATGCACCCCAACTTGAGGGCTGTGTTATTCAACGGCGGGAAATGTCGGAAATAGAAAATTACTAGAGAAGCGGTGAGTATCAATGTAACCTCCAGTTGACGCACCACACCATTATATCAATGGTGAGGCTACAATAAAGGATTCTATATAGTATTGCACATGTACACAAGCGGTGGAATCCTGTTTTTCACGGACTACTGATGTAAAGTAAGTTAGCCACATAGATACTCAGGTATCTAAAGCCGACGTAGTGGCGTTTCTATTTCGCGACTGTCAAGGAGAGACCAGGAAGGATCATTAGCATACATTTTGATTGCCTATTTTCTTGAATATCGAAGATCTTCTCGATATATACATATTTGAATACACTTATAGTCACGGAGATAAAACATCGTAAAGCTTACATAATTAGCTGTCAGTCCGGCTATCACTGTTATATTCGGAGGCTAAGGCAGTCAGCTAGCTAGGTACAAAGAATCCACACACATATACTGTACATAAGTGAGGTATCCTCATTCTACTGAACTTAGACTCGTGCTTTAAGCTATTATCCAATACACTACCCTTAATTTCATACTTACGGTTAAGTAATTAGTGGTTTGGAAAGGCGGCTATGATGTCTGAGAAGTATCGGTGCGTAGAAGCGCAATCGCTTACTCTAATGATCAACTGGGAAGCCCATCTCTTCGTGCTGCTGTTTCATCCCATATCACGAGGCCGGAATGTTAAATATGGTCCATCATGACCTGCAGTGAAGATGTCATCTAGCTGAAACTCTCCTTCACGTTCTCTGCCAATTATCTCTTGCTTCGAAGCTGAGCCCGCACCGACTGCGCTCAAGGGACCCGATGGCATCGAAAAGTCAAAATGCCAAATCGTCTTCGCAATTACAAGGCTGACTTCAAGGTAAGCCATGGACTTCCCGGCGCAACCTCGTGTACCTAGAGAAAATGGTGCAAAAGCGCTTTGCATCCTCTTCATCTCGACTTCGGATGTGTGGAAGCTTAGCCATCGTTCGGGCTTGAAGCTAAATGGCTCAGGGAAATATTCTTCGTTATGATGCAAGGTGTACATATTGACACCGAATATGGTACCATCGGGTATAACATGCCCATCTATAATAAAAGGCTGGCGCCGATCGTCGGTTGAGGCCCTTTCTCTCCAAAGTGTACCGGGCGCTGGAGGTGCTAGACGTAGGGCTTCCTCGATGCAAGCACGAAGGTATTTACAACTCGCGAGTTGTTTACCGCCGCATATCTCTTCCGCATCGTTGAATGTGGTCCGGATCTCATCTTTAAGCTTGATGTAGCTGTCGGGATTTCGTGATAGATAGAAGAAAAGACTACTGATAGCAGTCGATATTGACTCGCCCCCTATATTCTGTCGTCAGCCTATGATAACATATGAGCGACGTTCGGATAGACTAGTAGTAGAGTCCACGAACCCGCTGGAAAAAAGAAGAGTGCTTCGGACCAGAGCTCGCTTAACGTTATGCTCTCGCCTTGAGATGTGTTCATGTTGTCCGCTACTATGGAGTATAGATCGTGCTTGGCGTGCTTTTCCTCACTTAGACGCGAAGTGATCATGGTCTGTAGCAGTCGCAAGTAACTCCCCTTCTTCAATAGCATCATGATGTAGACGAAAACCTCTAGGTGTAGTCTTGCTAGGAAAGGGTACTGCATATAGGTATTCAATCGGTAGTTACCTCCTCGGAGGGCAGAAACAACACAATGGTTCTTTGTCTCGGTTTGTAGATTGAGCGAATATCCGAAGGCAAGATGTCCTACAATATCTAAGGTCAAGAGTTTTGTGCGCTCTGATAAGTTGACTGGGTCGGACGATGAAGACGACAACCTTAGTTGTCGAATGAATATATTGATCTGATCAGCCATTGTCGGTTCAAAAGTTCGCATGGAGTGTTCCGAAAGGACGCTGCCGATGAGCTTGCGTTTCGTGCGGTGCGCATTTCTATCGATGACGTTGAATAGGTTGGGATGAGGGCTTAGTAGCGTAGCAAGGTAGACCTTTGACTTCTCGACTCTATCGTTGTTATAGATATCTACTCGTTCCTTAGTATAGCACCTGAACCCTCACAGATCTCGAGGAATACGCACCTTGCAGGGCTTGAGAAGAGTTAAAGACAAGTTTATTCGGACCTTGCCTAATGACATTGCCTAGAAGATGTCAGCAACTAAAATGATAAAAAGTTCAGGTCAATTCAAACCATATCTCAGGTGATCTCGCCGTGTCGTGAGATGAAGTCGCCTTCGCAGGGAGTAGTATGCGCCGTAGGAATCGGAGAGCTTGGCGATCAATGGCCCCGGGTAATCTCTCAATGGGTGGAGCAGGATACGGTACCCTGAAAGGATAAGGCACTTAAAGAAACGTCAATAATCGCGTCAGTATAAGCCTGCATCAAGGGTGCTCACGTAGGCCACAAAGATATAGATAGCATATTCTGCACAGATGTTTAGAAGAGATTGGAGAGCCATTCTGGGATGACCAAAACGGAGTGTTGGTTTTGGCCGACAGGAGGAGATAAAGATAAAGGAGCTTGGGCGCATAGATTATAGGCTTGACGGCAGGTTAATACCAGTACCGGGTGCAGTTCGGTATAAAAGCGCACAAAGAGATACCCCCTAGAAAGTGCTTTGAAATCATGAGCTGAGGGCTGTCGACCTCACTATCACCTTGGAGGAAAGACTCACTAGAGAAAATGGGTGGTGGTAAGAGGGGCACAGCCATCTATGCATGCATGCACCTCAGGTTGCACTCTCTTCTATCGGAGTACCCCTGCACCATTTCATTGCCGTGGAACACACCATCACATAAGTATCAATCGAATATACTACACTTACTGCTATAATTATCTTTGGTCCTAGGATATAGTGGAATCACGGTAGCTTGGAGCAGCGGTCCTTGGTTAAAGTGAGCCATGGATAAGATAAAACTTAACCAATTAAGAAACGTCGTTGAATATGGGCTGAAAACTACTAAGTGAGAGTTCATCATTCGTCCCACTGTATTCAGCAAGGTGCAAAACATGTGATGATTTAACATACAGATTCGTCATATCTCCATCGTTCACCATCCTGACCATTTGCAGCTCCTTCTACCTACACCACTTATACCTCACGAGTCCATTGCTTCTTGTAATTATAAGGGTCTTCCACTATTCCATCATCAACATGGTCTACTCGTGTAGTGAAATGAGTAGTATGTACAATGGATTGATCGGCTTGAGCTTGATTTGTATATAGCTGTTCTCTGGACCCCGATGTTGAGTCTTGACGTACTATCTGTATGTTTCTAAGTCCAGTTCCGCTTTCGCTACTGCTGGCGTGCGCATCAGTGGACGGCGCGGCCCTATCGCGAGTACGATGCCGGAAAACCGAACCAAGGCTCTCGATAGAGCGTTTAGGCGATAGATTGGTCCAAGACCTAAGAGAAGTCGCAATTTGAGCAGTTAATCCGTTTTGGCCAAACACCTTTGGTGCTGCAGGCACCTCGAGTACAAGAAACATACACGTCATTTCAGCAACTGCCCAAAGGGTGACGGCTGAAACCGCGTAGACTGTGTCCCCATCGCGAAACCAGTGAGAGACAGTGTAATAAAACCTAAATGCGGCTGAAACAACCGTCCTGTATACCTTGTAAGCAGTCGCTTAACTAAAAGGAACAGTCTAGCACTCACAGGATGCCCAGAGTGAAAATGAATGAGGCTCCGAGCTTTTGTTTCCGAGGCAAATTCAGTTTCCAGATAACTCGCTGCGGTAGAAGCAGGATGAGAAGATCAGAAAGAAGGTTCACAGTACTAGCGATGAGGTCGGAAAGCCTGTTGTCAATGCATTTACCACCAGGGATGGTCTTGTCCCAGATCTTCTGCCGAGGGATACAGGCAAGGTTCCCAACAAAGAGGCCTGCGATGTAGTATGATGCGTTCGCCACAATAAGGACTTGACATGTCCACCAGAACGCGTTGCGTGTTGGCCATGGGACAAATATGCGAGTCCATTCCCTTAAAATGGCGACCTTCACGAGGCCTACAGTGACAGCATACAGAGAGCCACCGATGTAGATCTCCTTCGGTCTTTCAGATTTGGCGCGTCTTAGCGGGTAGCAGGGAAAAACTTACGTAGAATATTTTTGACACATCTTTAACTCTGACATCCCATTGGTGTACAAAGAACCCAAAGTGGAGTATAAGCCAGTAGTTCAAGTAGATGTATCCAACATAAGTTCCCTGATTTAGCTCATGTTAGTACCAGCCTGTATTCTAGATGACATCGGAAGTTCATACAAATGCTGCAACTGCAAGATCTAGCATATTATTAATGGTTGTTGATCTATGCTGAGACTGACTCGTGATAATTGCGTGCTGTGGTACTTACAGTCCTCTAGACGTGTAGCTTTGATGACGAAGACGCGGGCGCAAAAACGGATGAGACTGGCGATGGTGGTCAAGGTCAAAGAGATTGCAAGAGTGGCGTGAGCTATAGCATTTTGATTTGGTGGATTTGCGAAATTTGGCACGACACCAGGCGGTGGTGGCAATGCAGGCCCGTTCAAAATAGCTTCTTGTTGCTCGGGTGGCAAGGAAGATATCTGATCTAGTGACATATTTGACCGAGGAGTAGTTTGCATGCGTGAGAGAAGTAGTTTCTAGTCTGATGGTAGTAGCGCGCGAGGAAATAAAGAACGGAAACTAGGTGTTAGAAAGCAAGAATGGCACACACATAAGTAGCCATAGCTGCTTGGCTGCTTCTAGAACGATGTATTAGGTGCAAGCCAACGACCTACCTTGGTAGAAGATCACTCGATACGCGCGAGAGTCTAGATCATAAGCTGACATTGTATCACAGCCGTTTCTTCAAGCCATGCACAACGTGTGGTAGGGGTGGCATGGGCTGCTACTATATGTTGCTGCGATGGGCATGCCGCATCAACTGAGCTTGCAACTCGCAAAATGGGACCTCCCCCTGCCACATTGTCGTAGTTTCGGTAACCCCTTGGATGCGCTGGTAACACGGTTTCATCCTTCGATTTCAGTGACGTAATTGTCGGAATAACATACTACCTAGGTAGGTACTGCAGCAGCGTGTTATCAGATTTGCTCATAACGAAGGAAAGCAGCGATCCAATTATCCATCGAGTAGCTACGTCAGCGTGCGTTCTGACAGTGGTAGTCACTAGGCAGAAATATTCAAGAACGACTTTGCCTCCATTTTAGCATGTAACCTCCAAGACCGTCTCGGTTGTATGCAAGAGCTAGGTTAGGACTCCCGCAGGTTGGGGGCCGTTCAGATTGGGGATCATGCAGGCAGGGTCAGTCATTTCTTGGTCATGTATCACCATAAGAGGCAGCCATCACAGCGAGGTTGTATTGTTTACAGTACTTTCTAGTAGACCATTCAGGCGAGTAAAAGTTCTATGATGAGGAGGGGAATTACACCTTTGCCCACCTAACTCATGTAGTACAGGTTTATGTACTAGAAGGGAGGTTGTGAGTACATGTATCTACTTGTAAGTGACAAAGCAATTTGATGAAGGTGGTACTCTAACCTGTTGAGGATGACACTGAAAGGGCGGGAAGATCGATGGGTCAGACTGGCCGGATAAGTGACACACATCTGCAGCAGGATCCAATACGACGGCAAGTAGCCGCCAGTTATAGTAAGCAGCCTTATATCTCGGGAAGAAGGACATGCCTCATTGTGGCGTTTACTTGCAAGAGGCGTAATGAGGCTGGAATATCTGCCAAAACATAATACAACTGAGTCTTCACGGCTTGATAAGTATATACTAGGAAAAAAAATCAGCTCAAATGTTGAACCTATCTACGAGCTCCAAGTTTTCTTCCGAGAGATATTGTTCGGGCGCTTCCCACGATCTCCTTTTTAGGTTTTGTTCAACCTGCTCACATCTACTGTGCCAATGGCTTGTGATGATATTGCTATTGTTGGGTTTGGATTCGTACTCCCACAGGGGGTGGAAAAAGAGTCCACACTTTGGGATGTCCTCCTCCAGGGCAGAAATCTGATGACTACGTGGCCAAATTCGCGCTTGAGGCTGGAGGCTTTCTTCGACCACGATGCTGAGCACCTCAATAAGGTTTGGAAGCCCAAATATTCTCCGCTCGCCGTTCAAATGGTAGCTTGATAGGCATCTAATAACATATTGTTAGTTGCATTCTCAAGGAGCCCATTTCTTGGGCGAGGATCCGGGGGCGTTTGACGCACCTTTCTTTTCTATTACAGCCAAGGAAGCTGCCGCGATGGATCCCCAGCAGCGGCTAGTGCTAGAGGCATCGTACCATGCTCTTGAGAATGGTTTGTGGCCTAGGCCCCTTTGCACATCAGCGCTGATCATTATTAGCCGGTATCCCGGTTGACAAAGTGAGAGGCTCACAGACTGCTGTTTTCAGCGCTTCATTCTCGGATGACTATGCTAGAATTCTTGGCAAGGATCCCGATCTGTTCCCACAGACTGCTGCAACAGGAACTGCGCTCTCTGTGCTGGCGAACAGAGTTAGCTGGTACTTTGATTTGCTGGGCCCCAGCGTGCAAGTTGATACTGCATGTTCCGGCAGCTTAGTAGCAATAGATTTAGCTTGTCAATCTCTTCGCAATGGCAGCGCCTCAATGGTAAGAAATCATTGCTGCAGCATGTTCTACAGACTGACAAGGCGTAGGCTATTGTGACTGGATCGAACTTAATCCTTGGACCAGAGCGCTCAATTCAGTTGTCTAACCTCGGCTTCATATCTCCAGATAGTCTTTGTCACAGCTTTGACCACCGTGCTAATGGTTATTCCAGAGGCGAGGGCATAATTGCGATGATAATAAAACCGATATCCCGGGCAATTCAGGACGGAGACGCAATTCGTGCAGTTATCCGGTCGACAGGCTCAAATCAAGACGGCAAGACTCCGAGCCTCACTCAGCCAAGCCTCCATTCGCAGGAGTCGCTGATTCGAGCCGTGTATGAGAAAGCGGATCTTGATTTTGGGTTAACACGGTATTTTGAAGCTCATGGTTAGTTTCCCGGCGGAAAACTCGCCTGTAGATTTGAAATCTTCTAAATCTTGTCAAAGGTACCGGAACTCCTATCGGCGACCCTATTGAGAGTAAGTGAACCAACTGGTGTCTGACCTGATCGCCTCAAGAGCAGAGTTTAGAGTGGTTCTCGGAAAACATTCGTTGCTGATCAAAGCTTTTAGTGGAGGCTATTGGGCGCGTTTTCAGGCAATTCCGCTCAGTCAATGAGCCGCTTTACGTGTTTGTTGCACATTTAACTTTATCGAAAGACCGAGCTGACTTGAAAAAGTGGCTCAGTCAAGAGCAATCTTGGCCACCTTGAGGGATGCAGCGGCTGTGAGTCCCTCATGTATGTTCACTAACACAGCAACACGTACTAACCTCGTCAAAACAATAGTGGCTGGAATGGTTAAAGCTGTATTGGTCCTTGAGAGAGGATTAATTCCCCAGAACGCCCTCTTTGAGAAAATCAATCCCAAAATTGATATCGAGTTCTTAAGAACCGCAGTAAGGTCTCTACTTGACTTAAGAGAGTCTATCTAACCCGCCCATACGCAGGTACCCGCTGTAAATACAAGGTGGCCTGGTACTGGACTGCGTCGAGTCTCAGTGAACTCTTTCGGCTTTGGTGGAACAAACTCGCATGTTGTCATGGATGATGGATTTCACTACCTTTCTTCTCGTGGCCTGAGAGGCTTGACACGACAGGCTCAATTGCTAGGATACGCCGGGTGCGTGAGTGGTACTCAAGCAACATCGAAGTCACAAGCACTTCTCACGAATGGAAAGGCGGAAGACACCAAAGCTTTCATTAGTAATGCCGTGGTAACATCCGGGCCCTGGAGATCTCCTCCTTTAGTTCTCCTTGTTTGGTCCGCACCAGACGAGAAATCTGTGTTACGTGTGATTGGGGGATACAACTCCTACTGCCAGGCTCACGGCATTCGGGATCTTGGCCCACTGGCATATACGCTTTCGTCTCGACGAAGCAAACACTTATGGCGAACTTTCGCGATTGCACCACTAGAGCTCAGCTGCTATAACACCGGCTTCTCGACTTCAAGGCCAGTCCGTTCTTCCGGTAAGGCGGCGATTGCCTTCGTCTTCACTGGCCAGGGAGCTCAGTACACGGGCATGGGTTTGGACCTTATCCGTTATCCGGTATTTGAACGAGCATTGAGAGAGACGGATTCTATATACCGCAAGTTTGGATGCACCTGGTCTATAATCGGTAAGATCATACTGGGGTTTTATTTGCAAGAAGCGAAGCTGATTTGATTGACTTAATCGATCAGATGAACTTCAGAACGCGAAGACCATCGACAAACCTCAGATCAGCCAACCGCTTTGCACAGCTCTCCAGATTTGTCTCGTTGAACTTCTAAAGAGCTTCGCTATTAGTCCAGTTGCCGTTATCGGACATTCTTCTGGCGAAATTGCGGCCGCGTATGTTAATTCCATCCTAATAGTATTCATCTGATCTAATGTATTTAGTTATACTATCGGAGCACTTTCTTTGGAGTCTGCATGCAAGGTGGCTTACTATCGCGGGCTAGTGGCCCAGAAAGTACTCGAAGACACGAGTTCTCGTCCTGGGACCATGTTGTCAGTGAATCTACCAAGTACAGAAGTCCACAACTATCTTGCGAATATGAAGCTACGTGGTAACATCCAGGTGGCTTGTGTCAATAGTCCGGCCAATTCTACACTATCGGGCGATGGTGAGGACCTAAGTCTACTTGAACAGCAACTTGAGAAGGATACAATTTTCTGCCGAGGACTCAAAACCGGGATAGCCTATCATTCATCAGCTATGCAGCCAATCGCATCTTGGTATCTGTCTCTCATATCGTCGATCAATGAGGGTGTGTTTTCCGACACATCAACTACAATGGTGTCCACCGTAACGGGGAAGCCTGTGTCTCCTGCAACTTTGTTGGCACCAGAATACTGGGTCGATAATCTCATCTCGCCGGTAAACTTTTCTGAAGCTATGCGAGCACTCTTGGAAACAATACCTCATATTTCAGAAATAGTCGAGGTTGGTCCTCACGCCACTTTGCAAAGACCAATAAAGGATATACTCAAGCACCTACCCGATAATGCCAGCGAGCGACGTTATGTTTCTGTGCTGAATAGAAATCAGCCAGCGTCTCGATCTGTCCTTAATCTCGTCGGGTCTTTATACTGCCATGGTTATCCGGTATCAATTCAGAATGCCAATCAGCAAGACTGGAGAGAACACATGTCCCCTTTTCTGTTAGATGGTCCAGCTTATCCTTTCGATCATTCCAAATCTTATTGGGCGGAATCAAGACTCAGCAGCGATTTTCGGCTTCGCGAGCCTGTCCCTGGCGATCTTCTTGGCTCTCGTGTATCGGATTGGAATCCGATGGAGCCTAGATGGCGAAGCATTTTGAACTTGAACTCGCTCCCATGGATTGGTCATCATGTGGTAAGTTCGTTCGCTTATAGCACTTCGAGTATTGGATTGGCTAAAATTCTCCTAGGTGTCGGATACTGTACTGTTACCGGGCGCCGCTATGCTCACAATGGCATTGGATGCTGTTAAGCAGCAATGTCCCACGAAGCATAGAATATCCAGTTATCGTATAAAAGATGCCTGCTTCCTCAAACCCGTTGTCATATCAAGGACTGCCGACCACAACACTGAGATAACTACAAGCGTACGACCTCTTCTAAGGGCACAAGAAAAAGAATTAACAAACTTCAAAGTCACGCTCTTCAGTTATCACCAAAAGCAATGGTCCGAGTGTTTTAATGCTAGCATCCAGATTCAGTACCAAGAGCCAATAACGTCCTTGAATGGCGGTATAGAAACACGACTGGCCCATGCGCAGGTTTTAAAGGATTACAAGGTTGCTTCAAAAACATGCGCAAGTGCAGTAGACAATCGGAGTTTCTATAAATACTGTAACGACAGTGGGATATCTTTCGGTCAATGGTTTCGCCTTCTCAACGACATCCACTGGGATAGGAACGCCACAGTAATTGCCCAGGTGGACGTAGCCAAGTCTCGGTATCAGACTACAAGCATCGTACATCCAGCTATTCTAGATTCAATTTTTCAGTCGCTCCTGGTTCCCACAGCAAAAACTGCTTCTGATCCGGTTTCAATGGTACCCTATGAACTGCGCGACGGATGGATCTCAGCTACTGGGTGGCAAACCCCCGAGACTGCAACTTTGAGGTATCTAGCAAGGTCACGGACAAAGCCTGCGAATCAAGGCTTAGACGGCACCGTCTGCGTCATAAATGATAAAGATCAAGTTCTTTTTGAGATGAAGAAAGTTGTCTTCAAAACTATTGGGAGTGGTCTCCCGAGCCATCAAGTTCTTGAGAGGAAACTCTACGGCGTGGATTGGAGACCACAAGTTAGTTTATTGGGGCCTCAGCAGCTGAGCGATCTTTGTCATGCAAATGATATTGCTTTAAATGACGAAACCATTATGGAGTCATTCCACAACAAACTCGATCTGGCGCTCAGCCGGGTGATGCACATAACATACTCACAACTCACTCTCGACGAACTGAAGTCGGTCCCAAAAGGATTGCAAAGATATGTGGATTGGATGAAGTTCCACATAACGAGCAAACCTCGACCGGCGAAGGAGGACCTCTCCGACAGCAAGATTGAGTATCTGCTGCAAGAACTGGAAGAGATAAACTCTTCGTGGAGAATTTTCCCTGCAATAGCGCGTAATCTCTATTCCATTCTTCGCGGAGAGACCGACCCATTGCAACTTGCATTCAATGATAATTTAGCAGAGAATTTTTACTCAGATTTGTCTGACAGGATGTCTGATCAGCGGCTTCGATTGTTTTTGGGAATGCTTGCTCACGAGAAGCCAAATATGAAGGTTCTAGAGGTTGGTGCTGGAACCGGCTCTTGGACTCGACATGTATTGTCTTTTTTTCAAGAACTTGAACGCCAGAGAGGTTCCAGCCTCTTCTCTGAGTATATGTTCACCGATATATCTGGTTCCTTTTTCCAAGAAGCTGCAGAAAACTTTGGCGACTTCGAGGGACGTCTGCGCTTCAAGGTTTTTGATTTAAATATGTCAGCGAGCGAACAAGGGTTTAACCCAGGTTCCTACGATTTGATCCTCGCTGGCAGTGTTCTTCATGCAACAGCAGATCTAGCGGCGAGCATCCGAAATATTCGCCAGTTATTAAAACCCGGTGGTCATCTTCTAAATGCCGAGATTATCGCCCCAGAAAAGCTCGCAACCAACTTCGCATTCGGCTTGCTCCCAGGGTGGTGGCTTTGTAAGGAGCCGTGGAGACTTCTATGTCCTGGTGTGAATGAAGCACGATGGGACAGAGTATTGAGAGAAAACGGATTCTCTGGAAATGATGTTATCATGCGAGATTACCAGAACCACACCTGCCACTGTGTCAGCTTAATGGTATCAACCGCCGAGCAATCACCCTACAGCCACCCACTAGGCCTCACCGTATTCTTGATTATTGATGCTCAATCGCCGCGTCATACCGCTTTAGCGAGAAAATTGGAAGACGAGGTTTTCACTCCATCCGGCTGTGTTACCAGAACTATAACGTTAAAGGATCCTGAGCTCTCATATGCGAGAGACTCTGAAGTTGTAATATCATTCCTTGAAGTCGGCCAACTCTTGCTGAGCCGAATATCGGACACTGAGTTTGAACAATTGAAGGCAATGATTAAGGCCTTTCAGAAAATTCTATGGGTGACATCATGCAGCGAAGACGAACCTCAATTTCCGCACTACGGCCTTATGCAGGGCTTTTTCAGAAGTCTTCGCTCTGAGATGCCCGAAAAGCGCATCGTGAGCCTCGCGATTCAGCACTCGTACCTGGATGATGGAACCGAGGCAGACGCCAGCTACATCGCGAAGGTTTTCGAAGCAAGTTTCAGGCTAGAATCACAAGAGGTAGAATATCTCGTGCGCAACAATATCATCTTAACAGGCCGATTAGTCGAAGAGAAAGAAATTAGCACGCAAGCACAGTCTATTTACCAACCACAACAATTCCAGGAGTCCTGGGGCATTGGTCCCCCGTTGAAGCTTGATGTTGGTACTCCTGGCATCCTTGATACTCTTCAATATATTCGCGATGAAGCCCAAGCACGCCAGGTCTGTCCTGATGAGATCGAGATCAAAGCAGAAGCATGGGGGTTATCCTTCAGAGACATATTCGTCGCCCTCGGCCGACTAGAGAACGACGGAATAGGAATCGACTGCTCAGGCACTGTGACACAATTAGGGGCAGCTTGTGACAGTTCTGGAATCCAAGTTGGAGACCGGGTGTTGATGTGTTCTCCAGGTTGCATGCGCAGCTTTCCTCGGGCCCAAGCGAGTGCAGTTGTTAAGCTCCCCAATTCACTGTCATTTGAAGTCGCTGCTGCCATAGTGAACCCGGCTGTAACATCGTACTACTGCTTAGTCGAGGTTGCACGCCTACAGAAAGGCGAGTCCGTTTTAATACACTCGGCCGCCGGTAGCACGGGCCAGGTGGCCGTTCTGCTTGCAAAGTCGATCGGTGCTCTAGTATTCGCAACAGTAGGGTCTGATTTCAAGAAGCAGCTGATGATGGACAAGTTCGGCATTCCGGCGGAGAACATATTTAACAGCAGGAATACCTCCTTCAGACAGGGCGTTATGCGTATGACCCAAGGACGAGGCGTTGATGTCGCCTTGAACTCGCTAGCTGGAGACGGGCTGCTAGCCTCATGGGAGTGTATGGCTCCGTTCGGTCGATATATAGAGATTGGAAAAGCAGATATCACCACAAACTCGCCACTTCCCATGGCCAACTTCGCTCGAAATGTTAGTTTCCATGCTGTTGATTTATGGCACATAGCCCAAAACAACCCTACTCTCTTGGGTAGGGTCCTGAAAGGAGCTATGAGGTTAATCAACCAAGAGGCCATTTCGCCTCCAACTCCATTACACATCTACGCTCTCTCGGACGTCGAGAAGGCGTTCCGATATTTGCAAAGTGGGAACAATACCGGAAGAGCTGTGATCCAGATTGACAGTTCGAGTGTTGTGCAAGTACGTGATCTTTTCGACGAATTATTTGAGCATGACTAATAGGGCTGTAGAAATATCGCACTCGAGAACCGAGTTGGAGATTCGATAAGAATGCGTCATATCTCATTTCAGGTGGTTTAGGCGGCTTGGGAAGGACGATCATAAGATGGATGATTAGGAAAGGCGCAAGGAACTTAATAGTATTATCGCGATCAGGTCCATCATCGCAGCCGGCTGCAGAGATAATATCAGAGTCAGAGCATGAGGGTGCCCATATCGTGGCACCGTGCTGCGATGTTTCCAATCTCGATTCGCTTCTGCCCGTCCTGCGGGACTGTGCGAGAACGATGCCCCCTATCAAAGGCTGTATCAACGCCGCTATGGTACTGGAAGTCAGTTCTCCCGATAACTTCTGGGTCTTGAGATATTTACTAACGAAGGCCATTTAGGACGCTGTGTTCGAGAACATGACTCATCCCCAATGGAAGCGTACAATCCAGTCTAAGGTTGACACTTCATGGAATTTACACCAGTGCCTCCCTGATAACTTGGACTTTTTCATCCAGCTTGCCTCGCTAGCAGGCATCTATGGGAGCATAGCGCAATCAAACTACGCTGCAGGTTGCAGTTTTCAGGATTCGCTGGCCCACTATCGCATCACGCGTGGACAAAAAGCCGTATCCTTTGATCTGGGGTGGATGTCGGCCAGCGGAATAGTCGCGGAGAATGAAAAATATCAGCGACAACGTGAACACGCTGGCGATATGCACAAGATAAGCGACCAGGAGCTGCTCGCTTTATTGGACATATACTGCGATCCTAATTTGCCTGTGCTTTCAGAATCCAAAAGCCAGATTTTGGTGGGTGTAATGACTCCAGCGGATCAATTAGAAGCTGGTATGTCGGACCTAGGGCCCGCACAGCGCCGTCCTCTATTCGCGGGCTTCTCTCGGCGTCACGACCACACAAATGCTCCTACTGAACGCGAAGAAACACCTGCCACCTTGTTCAAGTTGGCCACTACGCACTTGGACCGCGCGAAGTGTGTGATTAAGGCTCTGACAGAGAGACTAGGACACGCGCTATCAATAGACCCGGCGGATATAGATATAAGCAAGGCGTTGTCAGAATACGGAGTTGACTCATTGATGGCTGTCGAGCTGCGAAATTGGATGGCGGCTGACTATAGAGCGCCGGTAACAGTGTTTGACATTATGGGGGCCGGTATGGACATCGCGGCAATCGGGGATTTTATCACGAGGCAAAGTGATATTGCCTTGGGTTAATGTGTTATTAGGATCTATAGCTTCAATGCCAGGGACTTGTAAGACAGTAGGCTAGAAAGAACTCGCCTTCTGCGGACTTTGGGTGATAGAGGCAGTTATTTCGTCACCAAAGGTCTAGCGATTAGTCAAATGTTTCGCTTTTCTTATAATATGCCGGTGGACATGCTTCAGCTATAGTTTTAGCTACCTCAGCTGCATCTTTAAGTGGTTCTACAGACCTACAGGTGGCCCTACCGCACAACCTACTCCTCTACAACACTTTTTTGGCACTTATCGGCTACAAAAACGCTACGGTTATACCGCGTTTTTATTTTGTTATTTTTTAAATTATAGTTGTAAACTTATATAATTTATTTTTAATTTTATTTTTAAATTATAATAATAACGCCCGCAAGGTTTATATAAAAAAAAACTTTTACGAAAAATTTTATATTTAATTTACTAGTTTTTTTATTAATTAAACTAGTTATAAATAACTTAAGCTTATAACTATAAAAAAATATAAATAATATATTAAAAAATAAAATTAAAATTATTTTAAATATAATATAAGCGTTTAAAAACCTGCTAAAAAAATATATTTATATTAATATAGCTAAAATAATATTACTTATAAAAAAAAAGCTTAAATATTATAAAACTTTAGTTTATATTAAGCGCTTAAAACTAAAAAAATAAAAACTTAAGCAGCTAATAAAATATTAGCAAAATTTTATTATAAATATAGCTAACTTAAATATAAAATTTTAAAAAATATATAAATATTTTTTTATTATATTTAAAATAACTAAAAAATTTTTTAAAATTAATTTAAAATATATATAAATAATATATAAAAATAAACTAAACTTAATAAACTTAATAAAATTATAAATTAATAATTATATTATAACGTTAATATTTTAATTTTATATTAATAATATAATAAACTAAATTTTAATAATAATTTTAATTATAAAAATAAAAATATATAGCTTAAATATTAATTTTTAAAAATATTATTTTATAATATATATAATAATATATAAAAATTTATTTAAAAAATATATATATATAGTTTAAATAATAAATAATTTTATTAAATAAATATTTAAATTAATTTTAATTTATAAATTTTAATATATAATAATATTTATAATAAATTATATATATTTATTAAATATTATATTATATAATATATTATTATAGTTTAAACGCTATATAAACTAAAAAATAATTTATTTTTTAACGGCAATATAAAAGCTAATAATATAATAAAAATATTTTTTTAAACATTTAAGCTATAATTTATAACTAAAAATATATTTAAAATAAAATAATAATTTTTATAACCGCGGTATTAAACTATTTAAATATATTTAATAATATATTTATTTAAAATATAATTTTAAAAAATATAAAATATTATAATATATAAAAAAAAACTAAAAAATTTTAGCTGTTATAAATTTAACCGATAGCTATATTTTATATAATTTATAACTAGTTAATAAATAATTATTAAAAATTATATTAATAATTTATATAATAATTATATTTTTTTTAAAATTATATAAAAATATAGCTTTTAATTTTAATATTTATATTAATTTAAAAAAGCTTTTAATTAATTTATTATTATTGCTATTAATAAAAATATAGCGCGTAAACTTATAAAACTATTTTAATAACTTAGCAAAAATAATTTATAATATTTTACGCTTTAAAGCTTAATTTAAATATAAGCTGTTTTTATTTTTAAAAATATTTAATAACTTAAAATTAACTAATAAAAATTATAAAATAATTAAGTTTTAAATATATTTTAACCTTAAGCTCTGCTAAATTATAAAAATTTAAAATAATAAAAAAATATTAAGCTTATTATTTAAGCTTATTTTAAAAATAAATAATAATTAGCGCTATATTTATTATTTATTTTTTTTGTTTAATAATTTAATAAATAATTAAATTTAAAAATATTATATAACGTTAAAATATATAATAATATAAAATTTTTTTTAACTTATATATAAAATAAATAAAAATATATATTTAATTAAAAAAAACTTTAAAAATATATTTTGCTTAATATTTATTATATATTTATAACGCTAGTTATTTAAATTTATATAAAAAAACTAGCGCTATTATAAAAATTATTTATTATTTAATTTTTATATAGCGCTATTTTTATTTAATTTATTTATTAAAAACTTTTATTAAATATTTAAAATATTATTAACTTAAATATAAATTATTTATTATTTTAATAATTTTATATTTATATTATTAAAAATAAAACTAGTTTAAATAAAAATAGTATATTTAAAATATAATTAGCTTTTGTTTATATTTAACTTAATTTTTAATAAAAAAAAAACAGCGAAAGTATATATTTTAAACTTTTAAAAATAAAAATTAATATAAAAATAATAATAGCTTAGCTTTTTTAAAAAAAGCTAAAAAAAGTTATATATTTTATAAATAAAATATTAAATAATATATTAATAATATAACAAAATATTAAAAAAATTATAAACTATTTAAACTTTTATTTTATAATAATATTATTAAATAAAGTTTTTTTAAGTTATTTTTAAAATTTATTATTTTTTTTTAACTTAAAAACCTTTTATTTTTTTTTATTAATATATTATTAAATTTTTTTTAATAGTAAAATTTACTACGTAAATTTAATAATATTTATTTTTTTATAAATATAAATAAACCGTTATTTTATTTATTTATAAATATATTAAATAAAAACTTTAGCGGTTTTTAATATAAAGCTAATTTATTTTAAAAAAACTAACATTTATATTTTTTAATTAATAAAACGTAAATATATTACCGCGCTTAAATATTAAATAAGGCGTTATTATATATTAATACAGTTAAATTAGTAATAATTTAAGCTATTTTTTAAGTTTAAAGCAATTATTAATTTTTTAACGTAGTTATAATATATATAAATAATATAACAGCTAAATAAAACTTTATAAATATATTAATATAAAATTTATTTTCGCTTAAATTATTAAAAAATATATTAATTATAACAGCTAGCTAAAATATTTAATTTTAAGTTTAAAAAATAATTTTTGCCGAAAATAAACTAGCTAATATTTTTTTTTACTTTAATAAAGCTACGCTTACTAACTTTTGCTTAAACTAGCAAAACTATTTATTAAATATTTTATAAAATAATTTAAACAATAAATAATAAATATATTATTATATAAAAACTATATATGCTTACTATAAGTTAAAATTATTAAATTAACGCGGTATAACTATAAATTAATAATTATAAAATATAAAAATTAATATAATAAACGTTATATTATAATTTAGCTTATTAATAAATTAATATTAACACGGTATATTTTTAACCGCGTATATAAAAAAACTTAAAGTTATATATAAAAATTAATATTTTTATTATATATATTTATATTATTAATAATTTATATAAACTTTTTAATTAATATATTAGTTTTTAAAAACTTATATATTAAACGTTTTATATAAAAAATAATATATTTATTTTTATATTTTACGCGCAAGCCGAAAAAATAATTAATATTAGCTAATTTATTAAAAAAATTAATATTAGCTAAAATTATAACTAATAAACATTTAAATAATATTAAAACAATAAATATAACGTTTATATTAGCTTAGCATAGTTTTTTATACTTTAAAAAAATTACGTATATAAATAAAAAAACTAAAAATAAATATAAGTTCGAAGTAATAAAACTTATAAAATTTTATATTTAATTATTATTATTATAAAATTATTTTAAACTTTTATTATAAATAAATAAAATTAATAAAAACTATATAAAAATAAATATTATTTTCGGCATAATAAAATCTTTTATATACTTTATATATTATATAAATAAATTATTAATATAGTATAATATATTAAGCTATATATAAAGTATTAAACTATTGTTTATACTACGCGCAAAAGCTTTTTTTTATTACCGAGTTTTAATAATTTTATAAAACTATTTAATTAACTTTAAAATTTTTTTTAAAATATACACAAGTTATAGTTTTTATAAAAGCGTAATATAATATACTTATAATATAAGCATAAACAAAAAAAAAATTAAATTATTAAGCCGTTAGTTTTTTAATTTAATAAAACATTATTATAAAACCTTAATAATAAAGCTTTTGCGGCTATAACATTATTTTACGTAAAGCTTTAAAAAACTAACAAAAAAATAAACAACTTAAAACACGATCAAGTTTTTTTTAAGCACATAATAATAAAAACTCGCAAATAAAAATAAAACAAGCTAAATAAGCTTTAGCTTAACTTTAAAAATAATTATAATAGCTAAAAATAAAATATACTTGCTTTAATTACGCTATAATTAAATTAAATCTTTAAACCGGTTATATAATAAATATAAATTAATTATAAATTAATTATATATAAAATATAAAATATTAATTATTAATTAAACTTTATAACCGCGGAAAATTTTTTAATTAAAAATATTCGATTATTTAATAAATTATTTATAATTTATTTAAACTTTAATTTTTATTTTTATAAGTTATATATAAATTATTTATAAATTTAATTTATTTTAATTATAACTTTAATTTTATTATTTTTATAAAGCGTTTACACTTTATTATTATTATTTTTATTATTTTTAACTTTAATAATATATTTTTTTTTGTTTTTAATATAATTTTTTAACGCATTTATAACAAGTTAATTTTAAATTAAATATAAGTTAAATATAATATATTTATAATTAATTTTTTAAAATTTATAAATTATATTTAGCTTGTTAATATAGCGCGTATAATCACAAGCTTTATTAAATATATTTAAAACTTTTAAGCTAACGTTAAATTATACACAAGTTATTAGCGCACTAAAAAAAAAAAAAAAAAAAAAAAAAAAAAAAAAAAATTTTCTTTATTAAAATATAACCGTTATTTTTATAACTTTTATAAAAATTTTTATATTTAATATATTTATTAAAACTTAATTTAATATTAATCGTATAATAATATTAAAAGTTTTATAAATTATATATAAATTAATATAAATATTAAAATAACCTTGCAGTAATATTATATATAATTTATTAAAATAATTTAATTAAAACAATTTTTATAAAAAATATTATTTTTTTTAAACCGGTTTAGCTTTTAATTAAACTTAATAAGTTTAAAATATTTAATAAATATTTATAAAGTATAAATAAAGCAAAAGTAAAAATATAATAATATTAAAATAAAACTTATAATAACTTGTTTATAAAGTAAAAAAAAGTCGTAGTAAATAATAATTTTTTATTAAAATATAAAATATAAAGTTATTATAAAAACGAAATAAAAATAATAAAAAAATAAAATAATAATAAATAAGCCGCTTTATTAATTTATTAATAATTTGTTAATATATCGTATAAAAAAAAAATAATTTATTTAATATTTAAGCCGTTAAAAAAAAAAAAAAAAAAAGTTTTATTAAAAGCAAAAAGCTTTTATATATATATAAAATAAAGCCGGTAAAATTTTTTTACCGCTTTTAACTTATTGTTTACTTTATTATAGCCTTATTATAACTTTTACTTTATATATATATAATAAATAATTATTTTTTTTTTTTATTATTAATAAATTAATTTAATATTAATTAAAGCGTAAATATAAATAATATTAGTTTTTTTTATAATATTATTACGAAAAAAAATAGCTCGGAAAAAAGCTAAGTGCGCGCTACGCTTTTTATATTTGTTTATTTTATTATCACTAGTTGCACGCTTTATTTATTATATATAAAAGCTTAACATAATTTTATTACTTCGGTTAATATTAATTTTATTAATTTAATTTAGATCGATATTATTAATATTAATTTTATTAGTTTTAAAATTAATATTATTAATAGCAACTTTATTAATCTTAAGCTATTGCGCTAAAAATAGTTTATTTTTTATATTTATATAATAATTATAATTTTTTATATTTAATTACTTTTTTAATTTTATTTTTTAATTATTAATTTTATATTATATTTTATTTTAATATTTAATATAATAATTATTATATTTAATGCGCACTTAATATAATAATAAAAATATTTAAAAACTTTTTTTATAAATTAATAGCTATTAATTTTATTATTACCTGCAAATTAAAAACTTTTACGTATATTATATATATTTTATAAATATATATAAAGTTTATAATATTTTAATAGCTCTTTAATTAATAAAACTTAATATAATATAAATATTAATATATAAAAACTATATAATAAAAAATCCACAAAATAAATTTATTAATAAAGATATTATAAAAATATTTAATAAAATAATAATATATAAATTTATTCGCGAATAATTATTTCAAGAAATATAACCTAGACTTATAAATTAAGCTAATTAAATAAATTATATCACTAAAAATATAAAATTAAAACACGAGTTTATAAACTTTATAAATATTTTAATAAATAATAAATATTAATACACTTAAATAATAAACTTTAATTATAGTTAATTAATTATTAACGTTAACAAAAAATATTATAATAATATAAATAAGTAAATAAAACTTAAGCAATAAATTAAAAAAAAAAAAATTAACGTTAACGCTAGCACTTTTATTTAAATTAATAATACTTGTTTTAAAAACAGCTTTATAAAAAATATTAATAATTATAAAAATAGTAATAGTAGCACTTATTATTATAACATTAATAGCCGTAAAAATAATAATATTAATATTTATTATAATAATATTAATTATTATTATATTTAAACTAATAATAATTATATTTAAATAAATTAATTAATTAATA